>JAOTRI020161536.1:0-20018 GCA_028564885.2 Zoanthus sanctaehelenae
CATTAATTTACCTCACTTTGTGAGGTGTTTTTATTCAAAACACAATGACACACTTTGTCCGCCGTGAAGTCGTCATGCTTTACCTTTTTAAACTCAAACTAAACTATCCACTTCTTAAAGAGTAAAGTAATTGAGGTAAATATTTATAGAAATTCACTACAACACAATTTTTTTTAAATTTTTCTTTTGGAAGCACTTTCAGAAACTCATTTTTATTTTTATAGTTAATATAAAGATTCAAATTGAGAATTCATCTTTCCACAAACAGAAGAAAAGAAAAAACTTAGATCAAGTTGGAAATGTTGGCTATTTTGTGGTAATTATGTAAAAGACCATAAAGGCTGTTGGGTACAGCGCCTGCTGCGTAAACATAATTTTGGCACTGTAATTTAAAACTTCAAACCTTTTATAATCATTTATTTTCTGATGAAATTCTTCGGCATAGCCAATTTTTTATTGTACAAAACTGCCTCAAGTTTTACAGAAAGAATGTGGCAAAAATATGAGGACAGCAATCCACACAAATATTTACTGAGAAAACAAAACTCTCGCTCACTCACTTTATTTTTCGTCAATTGTGTCATCACAATCGCTTATTGAAGAGTTGGTTAGAAAAAGAAGTCAAACAATTTAGGAACTTGGCAAATTAAGAAAAAATAAGTTTTTAAAACTGGAAATAAGGTCACATAAAATTCAAGTATTTGGCGGACGTTATTCATAATTAAGGACCTTTTTAATTTCTTGTTATATTAGTATACAAAGAATATTAAACATTTTCTTGGTAGATTATTTAAAAAATACAAAATCATAGATTTTTCTAAAAAAATATAAAAACTTCAGGAGTAGTCAAAATCATTGACATTTCTAGATTATACCTGTTATGGTCTCGAAAGTATGGCTGTGTAGGTCTGCAACTGTGGTGTAAATATCTACAATAAATGAATATTACCGTTTCATTTTTATGAGAACGTCGGGAGGAAAATTGCGGCCAAAACACCTGTGCTGAGAAATGGCCGAGGTGTTATTTTCGCATAGACAGTAAAATAAACTGATAGTCGACTGTACAGAATTGCTTGGTTTTAGAAGTTACTGAAATACTAAAACATTTTATAAGGTTTTCGAATATTAATCCCCGAGAAATTCGTCTTTTGAGTTTTGTATTTTTTTTCCTCGTTTTACGTTCCAGGGCTAATGGTGTCAGCCCAGAAGACCCTGGGTACAAGTCACGTCACAAATGTTGATAATGATAGTCTTTGGAGTTTTATTATATTCGGCAGATTTGATAGAAAAAGAAATTTGACATTATCTGTTTTCAAAGGTTTCAATTTAAAGTCCTACTGAGAACTTTAATTTAATAATTTAATCAGGTTGCCATAGTGGTCATTGATCGTGCCTCCCACCTTTACGATCCGGAATCGATTTCTGGGCTCGCTATGTGGGCTGAGATTCGTCGATCTCAATCTGACTCCGAGGGTTTTTCTTCGGGTACTCCGTTTTTCCACTCTCAGCAAATTTGACTTTCGAGCAAAGATCTGAGCCGTCGAGCGATTAAACATTAGCCTCTTGCTGGGAAGAATGGGCAACCACTTCCTTCACAATTGACGTTAATTAAAGTATTATCATATGCGGCAGTTGGGACAATCTAATTTTCGCGGGTTCGCGGTAAATATCGCCAGTCGCGGGAAAATTGTGTACTGTGTTTGGGGTATGGTACGGTGTTGCTTCCCATCATATTTTAAGTCCTATCAGAGAACCTTTATTTTGACTTGAAACAACCTATTCTTTGGCCTTTGAACTAGAAGTTATAGGGTGGGAACTATAAAAAGTGTGAAAAAGATCTTTGATGTTTTTAAAATTAGATTTGTTATCAGTGTGAATATCAAGCGTTTCACAGGGCGTTTTTCATTAACTGAAAAGTCACGTTAGTTTCAGTGGAAATTTCCATAGGGTGAAGAAAGTGTTCCATTTCACAAAACAATCCATTCGTTCCCAGGCTTCGTTCTCTCGCCAGAATTCAAAAAGGCTGCGCAAAATTTTTATGTTGAACACGCACTTCCACTCGGAAAAGTTTCCAACAAGAAAACAGGACTGCCTTTTCATAAGTTCCATTCTTTCTGGAAATTTTCCAGTGGAACGCACAAAAAACGTGTGTTCCATTTAGATCCCAACTGGAATTTCCGGAATATCTTCGTAAATGGAAAACGCCCACAACCTTACCAAATCCCACTAGTTCACGTTCTTTTTTTCCTGTAACAAATCCTGTACGGTAGTATGTTCCATTTTGTAAGTGTGGATCTTTTTTTTCCTTTTATGAAGAATACGAAAATGTTCAAGCGAAGCAAACAAAATCAATCAATGTTTTTAATAACCTCTACAGGTAACAATTTCTTGAGGTTTCAAATCTCGTAGACTAGCAATTGTCTCTGACGAGCGAACAATGTATCGCTGTATTCCATAGTTCATCTCCTCTTGAAGGAAATCTTTATAACGCGTAGGTAAATCTTCGTTGCTCCTTACCGATTGATTTTTTGTTTCATCTTCGTTCTCTGAAACATCATGGGCTGTTTTTTTCTCAGGCACCGTTGAGGTTTGAGAGTTAATTTGGTTTCCTGAGATTGTAAGTTTTCCCTGGGTCGTTTCTAATCTTGGAACGGCGGTGCTCGGGCTTGCACAAGTTGTTTTTTTAATAGCTGCTTCAACAATGTGTTCGTGTGCCATTAAAATCTTATGTGACTTTCCTTCTCCACCGTGCTTCAGCTCACACAGAGGTTTATCTTCAAATACGGTCCTCTTTAATAAAACTTCAGAACTAGTGCCTAAAGGAGTAGAAAGCTTTCTCAGTTCTTGTTTCATTTCCGTATTGTCAGCTCTCAGGTTTTCCATGTTAACAATGAGTTTTTTTAACTGCTGTCGAACACTTTCGTCTTCGTCTTCCAACTGCCTCACCCTTTCATCAGCTTTTTTGATTTTATCTTCATAGGAAATTTTTGTTTTTCCTTTCATAATTTCATTGTCTTTTGTTGAAGCCTCGACATATTTGTCAGTTTTCGAGGAAGATTTTTCGTCAAATCCACGTTCTGTCAACACAGGTATGCCTTCGTGTAGAAAGTCGGGAACACGTGGCAGCACGCCTGCCAGTTGTTCATCTCTATTGTTCTGGACTGTTGAAGACGTATTTGACAAGCTAACAGAACCTTGTTTTTCGCAGCTCTTTGCTCCAAAATGACATTGGTAGTCTTGTGATTTTGTTGCACTTTGACTGGTTAAAAGATCTTTTTGAAATTCTGAGAAGTGTTTTAAATCCTCAAAAAGTTTTTTGTTGAGACCTTTCATAATGGTCATGTTATCTCGAACATTTTTTATTTCTTTTTGAATCTGTTTAACACCAGCATTATCATCTTTGTTTTCCTTAGCATCACAATAAGCAAAGTTTGGTTCAGTAAACAATTTCACTGTTTGTTCTTCTATCTTTCTTTTGTCGATTTCCGATTTTAGTTTTTGCAGCAGAAGCAAGTTTTCAGAAGTACAGAGTATCACTGTGTCATCGCTTTTTACACTTTCAACATCTGAAAAATCTTCATCATTGATCGGGTGACTCATACAAACTCGCGTGTTTTTGCTTGCTCCGTCCACAGATTCATTCATTTCCACATTTTTCTTCCTTAAATGGCTCACTGCTGCCGATTCTTCCAATTGTAAAATTAATTCCTGTACTTTATCTTTCAATAACTTAATTTCCTCCTCGGCAGATTCCTTTTGCCTAATAGCATTTGCAAGTTTATAGGTGAGAGCGCAAATTTGTTGATTTTTTTGGCCTTTAAGTTCTTCTGTTTTCTTTTGATTTTCTGCAAGCTGTTGTTTTAAACTGGACACCTCTTTCCTCAAAAGTTTTAGTTCATCATACATAGTTGATTCTTCATGGGAATTAAACGTGTTGTTCTTTTCTCCTCTCCGGTTATATTTCTCTATTTTATTTTCCTGCTCGCTCAATCTTTTCGTTAAAATAACTGGATCCTTTTTTTCTTTGTCTTCATACCTTGTTCCTTTTGTTTCTGCAAATTCTTTCGGTGGCGAATGTTTTAATTTAAACGAAAAAGTCTTCCTTCCTTTTTCTTTCACAGTCAATTCGGGTTTCCTTTCATCTGATTCCCCTATGTTCTCATGGCTCTGTCAATGAACAAAACAACAAATCAAAAATCAATTAATTTGATCTTTGGAATTGAAACTCATAAGATGTTATAGCTCAAACTCATAGGATTAGAGCTAAAAGAAAAAAATGTAAAACAAAACAATATCAACATGGGAAGAAAGGAACAAGTGAATATTCAGGTTGGTGTTTGAAACAACTATCCTTATTCATGGGTTTTTACAGTGCACATAAAGATAAAAAAGGAACTGAAAGAAGAGTTATAGAAAAAGTGAAAAGTGATTAGAATGGAAATCTGAGTTAATTGCTGAAAATAAAATTCGAGTTTACAACGAGCCAGTAGTCGCTAAGTTAACGTACAAGTTTGGTGTGATAAAGTGGACTAGGAGAGAACTAGAAAGAATGGCATTGTGCCGCCATCCACAAGGCGCTCTGCGATTGAACGTTTGTATATAAGACGATGGTCGACGAGGGTCAGTATTCAGTTTATTTACATATTTTGCTCGAAAAAGGATCTGGGCACAACCACAGAGCCGACATACAGTTAGGTTTTGTTCAGGTTCAAGTCATTCCCCAGGAAAAATGTTTTGCAATGAAACAATGGACTTGTTTGTTAACTTTTTCCCTCTGTAGGGATTTGAACTTCAACAAAACCATATTCATTACAATTTGTGAGAATCAAATACCTTTGTCCAGTAAGCCTAAAACTAAAAGAATTCTCTTTGAGAAACAAGCCGGATTTATGTAAGGCTAGCGATGGATTTGAGTAAATGAGGAAGATGGCAAAAGTGGAAAATGGTACCTGTTGTATTG
This sequence comes from Zoanthus sanctaehelenae, assembly GCA_028564885.2. Lineage (NCBI taxonomy): Eukaryota > Metazoa > Cnidaria > Anthozoa > Zoantharia > Zoanthidae > Zoanthus > Zoanthus sanctaehelenae. Next base: position 4,961 of record JAOTRI020161536.1, read on the forward strand.
AACAGTGAGTAAGGATGATAGCAGGAAAAGGTGAATGGTAATGAGCACATATTGACTTAATAAGATTTTTTAAAAGAAGTCAAAAAATTTGTTAACATAATCAGGTCACGGTCAATATTTACTAAGTCTGTTGCTTACCTTTGGTGGCGGCGGGGCGTTATACAGACAGTACTGATATATTAGTTCACTTTATTTAATAAAGAGCACTGCTACTACTATACTACTATAGTATTACTACTACTACTATTATAAATTGAAATTGGTCAAGAAAAATGTAAAAAATGAGAAAACTATCATGAGTAAGTTGGCTTGGTACTAAATATATTTTTAATCCCAAAGTTTACTTAGTTAACAATAGATCTGAAGTTTGACTGACATTCGGTGACTTTAATATTTACACGAGAAACTATTGAAATTTCCGTTTAATGAACTAATTAGAATTGCTATTCAAATAATTTGTTTTACTCACCGACTGTCTTGTTGATTTTCGTTTGACAAGTCTCAACATCTCTTAAGAGTGTGTAAATCTCTTATGTTCTGTTAAATATAGCACAATACAAAATTAGACACTTTCATTTTTGAAACGAGGAGAAATGGTAACATCCTCGTCGGAATGAATTAAAACCTTTTTAGCTTGGTATTTTCAAACCAGTATTGCACAATAAATTGAACTACAAATATTAATGACATGGTTTGAAAAAGAAATATTTTGAAGGCATACAATTGTTAAAACGTTTACAAACAAGCTTAAGCACGGCCTTTGTCATCTAAACAATCAGATTGCTATAACACTGAAAAGTTGTAATCCAGAACCAGAAATATCTATTGAAAAAAAAGAAGTTGCTTCAAAAATGTTGTTTATTCAAATGAAATTTGTAGTCTATTTGTTTAGTTTTCAGCATTACTGTGCACTCATTTTTCTGTTTTAAAAAAGATATTTTCTCACTGGCAAAGTTCATTGCAAATAAGATAATAACAACTATTGTATTTGTAAAAAAAAACATTTGTTTCAACTATTCGCGTGGGTCTAAAAAGTTACACAAACTAAAACTGAAGTAGTTTTCCAATGAAAGGTCAAAGTTGCTAAAAGTGAAACAACTTTCAAAACATTTTTTAAGTTCGATAAAACTGTAAGTGTAACTCGAATTTGGAAAATGTGCTATCTAATTCAAGCCTTAGGTAGGGTATTTGTATTGCCGATCTTAAAATCAAGACAACTAGGTTTCATTGCTCAAATATTATAAACATTTCTGTATTGTGGAGATGAATTAAAACACGTGATTGAAAATGTTTGAGGTTTCAGTTCAGTTAACTTAATATTTTATTGCTGTAATCGGTTTAGAAAGCTGGCATTTCAACTGTTTGTCCTTCGCTAGGTTTATAAAGTTTTGAAATTGTTGAAACTGAATCTACTCCCCAAATCAACTCAAAAATTTTCTATTTTCTTAACAAATATACTATAATTACTTACCATAAAACTATGTGTTCATCTCACTTGACTTCACTTCTCATAACTCGTTCAAGCTCGTTTAATACACGTGTGTGGTTATGGTCACGAAATGATACCATTTGCTGTCTTTTGTGGCGTTCGTAAAGCCTACGAACCGTTACGTTTAAAAAAGTTTCAACGCTAGTACTGATTATGAATTTCATTATTTTTCTCTCAAGTGTTAGTAAGAGACCCCAGGGAGTCTTAGGTAGTTACAGGGAACAAAGGCGTAAAGACGAAGTGACACAAAGAAGGTTTTAATTACCTATCAATTTGTCTCTCTCGTCGCTGATTGGCCCTTTTGAATGGCGGGGTCTTTCCTGAAAGATTTTTTGAATTCTTTAGAATCACCCGCTCTTTGTTAATATAAACAAATGAACTGTGTTGAAAAAACGTGTTTTATTTTTTTTAAAGAATTGAGGTATTCAATCTATTATCATGTTCTGTCAAAATCATATAACAGCGTCAGAGAAGCACGAAGATTTTGGATATTCTCAGTTTTATAACATACGTAGTGAAAAAAAACGAATTTTTGACAGACGTTTCGAGCTAGACTCTAGAGTATTCACTACCGTGTAAAATTTATTTACTTGTAAAACTAATTCTGTAGAAACTCCGATGCCACATTCCATTTGTAAATCTTCAGATGGCTTGGTTCAACAATGAAGAATGTTTTACACCTCTGTGCAAACTTGTTTCCTATAAATTGATTTTAAATAGATAGATAGATTATTGAAAAAGTCAGCATTGCAGTCCGAAGATTGAATTGCGTAAACTTACAACTTTCAAAACACTATTTACATTCATGATAAAAAATATTTACAGTCATAAAAAATGCGATAAAAGGGTAGGGCTCGGGGGTATAAAATACTTACAAATGATTCTATAAATACAAATGATTCTATAAATACAAATTACAAAGAGATTTTACTGTTGCATGACACACATTGTGTAAAGAAAAGAGTTCTTAAGAAGCTTGGTGCGCGGTTACGGTAAAATAAAGTACCTCTTCTGTCTCAAATTATATATTGACCTATTCTTAGAGGGAAGTAGATGGTTCAATCTATGTTGCGCCTGAAAATTTATTCTTAAAAAAAATTTTACAATGTTTCTCTCTACGTGCATGTAAAGTTGTTAAATTGAGGTCATTTAAGAGACTCATTATAAGAAAGGCCATAGAGTTCTTTTCTGAAATTTAAAGCGTTCAATTTCCCTGGAAAGATAATATGGCGGGCTATGATGAAAGATTGGTGAGCAATATTCCAGCATAGGTCGTATAACAGTACAATGAAAATTTACAATCCCCCTAATATTCACGCCCCCTCTTTTTAAAAGGACTATAAAATACGACCTCTTGTTTGCTTTCTTAATAGATTAAATCAGTAATATCCTCGTTCCATTTTTAAAAGATCATTTGAAATAGTAATTCCAAGTGTGTGGGCACTAGTAACGACTGAAATTTCATGATCATTAACTACCACACTGTTAAAAGGCAGTTCTACCTTTTAAAATAAAAAATGGAAGACACGAATGCTCAAAACATTTATAAATCTAACAAGAAATAAAACACAAACAGCGGTAATAATCATTTTAAAAACATGCATTATAAACTTGACGTTTCGTATGCTACTCAACATACATTTTCAAAAGTATGAATCCGTTACAATTTTTGAAAAACTATTTATACAGTACAAATGGGGACCTGGAAACTGTCTAAATTTATTTCTTGTTAAATTACGATGGCCAAAGAAAAAGAGTTTATATTTATAAATCTACATTTATTAATATTTGAAGTTTTTTAGCTCTTTACAATGAACATACGTCAAATTTTTAAAATGGTTTGAATCTTGAGGAAAAAAACACTTTGAACAAAGATAAGATAAGAAACTTCAGGTTTTAAAACATTGCTGATAATTCTTTAAAGTATTAGGAAAAATCACCTCGAATATTTTATTATAAGATCAGTTGTCTTCTTTACATATGACAAGGCTTTTAGAGCCCACCAATTAAGTCGAGCAGTGACGTGACAATTATTCAGTAAGTACAGCTATTGACTATTGTCAGTATTTATTGTAAAATATCACGCATATTCCTTTTTTGTCCTCTTTTTTTAGTTTTAAGAATAATAAACGTTTTCAATTAGCTAGTTAAGCGTCTTGGGTGTAAAACAAATGTCCTAAATATTAATAAAGTTACAAGTATGACACCGAATGCCTATCCGTGTAGTCTTATCGAGATCAGGAGCCCGAAAGTCAGAGCGAGCAACTTCGATTTTAGTGTCACGGCGTTGTTACGAACCAACTTCTTTTTAGTTCAGTTCTCGTAAATTCAAACCAATCACATGCGTCTAAACTTGATAAATAACATCACTGTTAATTTGTATGTATTGTCTAATTCCTTCGGGATTGAAGCTGCTATTAAAATTTCCTGCTAAAAGCGATCTAAAAACAATGTAATCGCCCTGGGAACCCCTAACTGTAGGGCAACCAAAAGCTTTTAGCAAAACAAAATGCGTTTTCTTTCGCAAGAGAAAGCAGCGCCATAATGTACAGTTTTTTTTTTAAACTCCCGGCTGTACTATTCCCCAAGAAACCATACTTTAAAGTTTCAGAATATTTTTTCCGTGCTTTATTTGTTACGGAGTCATTTTGTTTGGGGCAACTTTAACTCGTGAAGGGGTGACTTCATTTCTGTATGAAGCAACATGTTTGAATTCTGTATGGGGCGACTTTACCAGCTTTTCCGTACCAAGCCACATCTCGTAGAATGATGGTGACCTCGCCCCGTGGTGAAGTCGCCCCAAGTGAAGTCACCTCATGTCAACGTGAAGTCACCCCATCCACAAGTGGAGTTGCCCCATCCACAAGATAAACTAATGATCGAAAATATTCGTTTAATTAATAAAAAAAAATTAATAAGTTCTTTTTATACTGTTTTATTCAATAAGTTTTTTTTTCTTTTTATAAAATAATAATTAATAGAAAACATTTATCTGAAAACTTTTTGGGGTTCATAGTTGAGATTACTTCGGTTTGAAACAGATTTAAACCACTGGCGTACAAATTTTACTAATTTTTAAGGTTTTCTTAATAAAGCCTAAACCCGACAGCTTCTGGATACCACGTCAGTTATATTATAGAAATTAATTTTGTAAAGAATTTGTCATTTCTTTTATTTATTTGGTGCCGTTTTTGCTTTGATTGGGATCTTAATCCAATCTCACGCGTAGGAGCATCGTTGAGGTTAGCAAAGGCCTTCAGGTACACCTATTTCATTCTAAGAATGTTCCATAACTTTTAAATCTCGCCTTTCAGCAAGTGGTGTTTTTCAAACTTTTTAACTGATACATTTCTTTCTTGCTATCACATGCAGAGATACTTATGTCAAATAATTTCCTTGCTTTTTGTCTACAGATCAGTACAATATCTGGTCACATTTTGATAGTAGAGGAATCTTGTGATTAGGGAGCGTTCTCAAAGAGATTAATTGACGTTTTCAGGGGACTGTTAAAATATTTCTTTGAAGGAACTGCTTTTCCTCTTAAACCGTTTATTTATAACTCATCAAGTTATACTTTAACAGTAGCGTTTATTCCTCACAATATTTTCTCTCTCACACAGCAGCAAATTAACATACACCTATTGGTCCAATTTGTAAGGTTCAGTTTGATTAAGAACAATTTAAACAAGCTCCAGCCTACCGTTGAAAAAAGTAAAAATGTTCTTGTTGGAACTTTACAGAATCTTGTAACTTACGTTCGCAATGTGCACAGTAAAATCACGGAAGCATCGTTTTACATTTAGCATTTCTTCTATTATTAAATTTTCAACCTCGAATATTGCGTTTCTAGCGTTCTAATTGGTTCACTCAATATCGATTATCAGCTCATATACCGAATGACCATATATGGAAACTAACAAAAAAAAGTCTTGTTTCTCAATTTATTAAAAGTTTTTTGCTATATTCAAGTATCGAAAAATTCGGAAAAACTCTTGAAACTTAATAAAACAATTATTCCATTCGCGCTTGTTGGATATGAGATGATTATAGCCAACTCGCCGATACGCCCCTCGTTGGCTATTTACCATCTCATATCCAACGCGCGCTCTTGGAATAATTGTTAATAATCCCAAATGATACACGTATTCTTGCAAAACAAATTTGTGTTCATATAATACTAAAAGATTCTCTGACGATCAACACTTTTACAATGCCTTGTTTCGTGTTTTGACATTTCATTATTGTTTCAAACCGATCACATAAATAAGACTGACAACTTAAGGCTGAAACAGTCAAAACATTACTGAAGAACATTGGTTCTTATAAAAAGCGTGTATTCAACATTATCATCTGTGCTTTAGCCGTGCTATTTTACTGCAATCACTGACAATGTGGCTGATAGTTTGCCCCTCATGCAGCTTAACGCATTTGACACTATAATATAGGGATGAGTCCCAGTTTTATCTATATACTACCGCCGTCTGGTTAGCCTAATTGGTAAGACGCCAGTCTATCGTGCGGACCAACATTCAGAGTCTTAAAGTAATTGAGGAAAAAAGGTGGCTTTGCTCTAACATCTGCAAGTGGTTAGACTTTGCGTCTTCTCGGATAAGGACGTTAAACTGAGGCTCTCGGGGATTATATCTGTGTTTATGTGTGTGTGTTGTAATTATTATTATTATTATTATTATTATTATTATCCTTCTTGTATACTCAATAAATTTTTTGCGCTGGCCCTATTCTTGTGTACTACATATTAAAGTTTGTCCAAGGACAGCCACGAATTACTCCAATTTCCTACAACAAATTGCTTGGCTCAAGCAGTTCAGTAGCTCGCAGATAACCGAGTGGAAGCCTTTACCATTGACCCTAGCTTGTTCAACGTTGTTGTTATCTAGTAATGAGTTTGACTTATGGGTTTAAAAACCCTTTCTAACAACGAAGAAAGACTTTCGAATTTCCACAAACTTTGCCCAGGTTTACACAATGATTTAAGAGGTGCAGAACAATTTTTCATTGCTAATTGACAATTTTCATTGTAACATTATTTCAAAAAATTCACGGGAAATTGTTTTATTTCTTTTATATAATCGAAAGAAAGACGATATACAAATTTCGTGTGTACAGTTTAATTTTTTTAATGCGAATTTATACTGTAAATTTTTTCTACATAATTTGATGACAGCCAACCATATTTTTACGTCGTTTTCGTGTCTCATATAATATAAAGCTATGAAAGCACACTTGTAGCGAGTAGACTATAATCAAATAGATATCTGAACAGACATAACTATAAGGCTGCTGAAAAAGATTTACATAACAGTTACTGTTCATCAGTGGGATGACCAAATTGTGTGCAATTCTACAATTGGTTCATTAAAACGCACGTAGAATTTTTTACAACAATGCGCTAGGCCTGGAACTTTTAGTAGGTCACGTGCTAAGAAATTCTAGCCTTCGCCATTTTCTTTTTCCAAATCTGAAGCGTCTGCAAGTAGTTTATTTTAAAATCAGTTTTCTTCGGAACAATATTTGTTGAATTTTGTCTCTGCTTCTCTTAAAACCCGGCATGAATGTAATTGACTCCGATAGTGACGAGACGATTTGCGACAGTCAAGAAAATGAGACAGCAAGAGCTTCAGAGCTGTCACCTTCTTTGTTGCGAGGACTTTCAAACATTCGGTAATTATTTAAATATTTATTTATAATATTTCGACGTTAAATCGACTATTTAATTTTAGTTCCAGCATATCTTATTCACTAAAGATACAAACAAAATGTGTTTAACGGAATTAATTGATTTATGGTAATTATTAACGCCATTTTTTTATAAATTGAGAAAAAGTATTCCATTTGTTAATTTATCTTTCAGCTAATGGTCAATGTTTTTTTTCATTGTCTTATCTTTTCTGTTTGAAGAAGAAACATAACAAAAGAAGATGAAACTATCAATAGTTTGCGGCCCATGTCTCCAGTATACGAGGCTCCACTGATTAAGCAGCCACGACTTTCCAAAGCAAGTTCGGAAACAACAGACACGTGTGAAGAAACTGAGACGGCTTATTGTAGTAAGTCATCAGCAACAAGCGAGACGCACGTGGTCTCGACAATTCAAGACGAATGTTCAGAATTACCTGCAGTTCAAAAGCAACTTGATGATGTAGAAGAGACCCTGAAAACCATGTCACAGAGTTTGGGAGGTAATGTTTGTGAACGGTTTCCATTTTCTCACTCTTTCTTACAATTGTTCTCACTTTCCAAACCAATGAAATTGATAATGACAGAACTGATAAATAGGACAAAGATTGGCTTTCATGTTGTTATGTGTTTCTGGTCTCAGGCCAGTGTTGGAGGTTGGTTATCGCATTCAATACATGGTTTTTAAGTCACCCGGTGTTACACGAGTAGCAGACATTTTCAATTCCTTATTATACTTTACACCAATAAAATTAGGACAAAGTTTGGCTTTCATATTGATATGTGTTATGGTATTGTTAGGTCTACTCAGTGCCAATTACCAGCTTATGCCGCTCAAAATCGCTCTACTCATGTTTTTTTTTAATAGTTACCTTATTACTATATTGACTGCAGTCTTTAGTGACATAAGCCGGCTTGTTTGTCCTACTCAGAACCTTTATGTCTAATTAACTTTTTTGACTTAAAGTTTAAGTTTTTATTGTTAGGACTGGTCCTTATAAACTCTTTGTTAGTTGAAGTAACGTTAGGTTTACAGGGACTGAGTCTTGGCCTGACTACTTTTTACATTCTTTTGGAGCATAAGCAGTCCATATGTGTACATAATTATATTATTATGCATGCATGTACACACAGTCCAGCTAGAACAGCATGGCCAGGGTATTCAAAAAAGTACCTTCCTCCGTCCCTGGTCTAATCAGGTTCTCAAGTCTCCTTGAATAGCTTTATCATCCCATATCGCAGTAAAATGTCAAAGCTGTTTTGATCCTTAGCTCTTTCAGTGTTGCACAGATTTTAGAAACATTATGCTGTACCATTTTCTTAAACTATACACAATCGACCACATTTAAAATTTGAGATTTTTATACGTTTCTGAAATCTCCTTGAAAATTGCCTAAGTCGCACTAAGTCGAAAACACATTTATTCTCGATTGCCTCTTTTCTAAATCGACTACAACTATTTATAGGCGAAGTGCCCGTATTTTTCATTACGTTTTATCAACAGCAGCAAGCACAGAAGACGGTAATAAGACAATGAAAACTTTGAAATCCACAATGGCTAACGTGCGTACTCAACTAAACAAATTGAATAAGTCGCAGATGATCCAGAGACAGCAATTTTATCAAAGACAAAGCGAGTTCTCTCAAACCCCAAGCAGCTCCTCTTGTTCCATTGACGAAGGTTGGAATTTCTTATTTTCATCAGCATGCAGTGTCATTATCAAAATCAACATAGTCATTATTATCATTTTACTATAAAATGTGGTGAATATTTGATCGAGTCTCAGTTTATATCTAGCGCGCGAGACACCGTGTCTGTGGGAATAGTAGTTTTAGTATTTACCAAAATAATGGAACAAAAATATACTTTATTTTCAAAAGAATAATTCAATGTAAACTTTATTTAATTATGTTTAGAACCAGCGCTTCCTGTCATTTTGACTTCCGCCTTAAAATTAACTAACATTCTGGATATTTAAGTTGCGGGAGCCAATCAGAGCCCGTAAAGATTGCTTTGCAAAGTATTTTCTCAAACTTGGTTATACAGTTAAAAAGAAAATCATAACCGTGACCACGGTTAGGAAATGTGATCTTAATCAGCATATATTATTTTATTTTGTTCTTTACTCTTTAGTCTTAGTTTCCATGGAAACGATATATCAAGACAAGTTTCGTCACGTTTCCAGACACTGGAAACAAGTTTGATAATATTACACCTCGGATATCGCTAGTCACGAAAGCCAATCAGAGCGCACGAAAATTGATATTGGCTGCTTTGGTAAATACGAATACTAGGTATTAATCAATCAATCAATCAATCAATCAATCAATCAATCAATCAATTAATCAATCAATCAGTCAATCAATCAATCAGTCAATCAATCAACTTTGTTGTAATTCAGAACAACTAGAATAGAAACCTTTTTTTCAGTCTGGACTTTGGCTAGGAGGGTGTGGGTTGAAGTGTCATCGAAAAATCGCATATTCACCACAATATTTATTATGATAAAGGATATTACACGACGCGGCGTGAAGCTGAATTTTATTTGTTCAAGAGAACGTGTAATTTTCTTTTTATTACATAGATATGAGTGTTTCGCAAATAGAAAAACCAGACGAAAATCAAAGGAATGACGTCAGCGATATCGTCACTAATGAGAATATGAAAAATATGTCACTTGTATCCCGGATGTAGTTTCATATGAAATCTTCGAGTGGCGTATTTTACAGTTAAACACTCATGTCTAGGTATTACATTATTATATGAATGAGTTATCTCTTTGAAGCCTTTAATTTATCACAAACATTGTCTGTATTGTTATCATTCACTCTAGCAGAAGACATGAAACAAGTATCTCAAACAAAACTTTATAGCATTTTTGAAAATCGAAAGCGTGTCAAACACCATTGACTTAGGGGGTGTTCATTATTTATGGCTTGGGAGGGGGGAGGGGTCGGTGTTTTCTACAGCACCCCTTTCATATTTTGCATGACCCCCTAAAAGGCAGCAGCAAACTTAATGACCCCTCCAAAATGATGAACAAAACTTGATGACCCCCTCCCCCCTCCCTTCCCACAAAGGCACTAATACCTTTTCTTTTCACACTGACACAACTGAAAAAAGAAAAGTAGCCTGTACCATCCCGAAAACCGTAATTTATCCAGAAAACGGTGCTACTAGCGTTGATTATCAAGTTACACAAGAGGAAATTGGTCTTTGTAGTAATAGGCAAAGTAGACAATTCTCTTGGTTTATACTTACAGGATCTGAAATGGACCAAGATCAACGGCTTTACGGGTTTTCACTGATCTGCTCTCGAATTCTCCCAAACCTTTGCTTCGACAATCACCATGGTATAAAAGCACGAAGAAAATGTTTTATTTATTTTGTAATACTTTACACTTGTAAAAGCATGTCTGTAAAACTGCTAGATGCTATGTGAGACGAGCCGTCAAGAAAATGGCAAAAAAAACTGTTCAGCATGTTACTTTTTAGATTAATTTCTGATTGCACTGCTCTGAACTTTTGCTTTTTTATGAAATTGATTTACAGCAAGTATATAGATCAAGTTTGGTCATTTTCTCTGATGTACAAGCAAAATGGCACAATGGCGGATGCTTCAGCTGCCTTGTCCAGTTCTTGAGTTTCTTGAGATAGTGAAGCCCAAAGAAATTGTTGATTCATCGAAATTGCTGTTACTATTTATATTGTTTTTTAAACATCCTATTTTGATTCATTGAGTTTTACCAAATTTTGTCTACCTAGGTCCTACCAAAGCTACCTTAAAGCCTGCTTGGCTATTTTAGAGAAGTGTTAATAAGGCTTATGTTCAAAAGATTTAAAGAGTATCATTACAGACAGTGAATGGATATTATAGATGTCAGTAAAACGCAACAACAAATTTCTTCCGGTACTATTTGATTACTTACAGTCAGGTATATCGCTCTTATCAAGAAAAATTGAAAGTTTATCAACATTCTTAAAACTTGCATGACTTCCCCTGCAACACCCTTCAAGCTCTCATATTACTTCCTCCCCATTCCCATTTCCACACCCTAAACCTTTTTGGCCCCCTTATGATTTTACCAATACCCCCGAGTTATAATTAATGAACATTCTCTTAAAGTATTGAAATTATTTTCTCAATCTCAGGAACCCGAAAACAACTGCAAGATCTTGCTTGCAATCAAAAAAAGATAATCATTCTGTACCAAAAATTCAAAGATCTGCTAAAAAAGGTCCAAGCACTGAAACATAAAGAAACCATCTCCCTGGTAGACTGGCATTCTAAGAACACTAAGTGTCCACTCAGAGAACCAAGTGGAAAACAGACGAAAGATAACATCAACTGCACCAATACTGAAAGAAACAAAGACAACATTCAAACTTTTCAAAATGTACAATCCCCTCAGATTTCTGAGATTAGGAATCTTAACTGGACTGCCCCAACAAGAAATCCACCTCTAAAAGTGCCAGGAAGTGCAAGCGTTAAAAGGGCTTCTTCTGCTCAATTCATTTGTTTACCAGATGCCTTAAGAGTCCCCAAACAAGTTACACCACAGTTACAACCCAATAAAACTACACCAGCAGCATCATGTTCCAATGCTGTCTCTCCTGTTATAGTTCTTCCTCCAACAGGTGCAGCCTACACTGCTGGTGCTACCACCAGCATTTCAAAGAAGAAATGTAAATCAGACGGCCCGATTCCCCCGTCAATGGTATTATTACTACAAAATACTGATAAAATAACCCCAAATGTTACACAAGCTACGCTGGTGAATCCTTGTCACAATACATCATCAAATGGAAATGCTGTACAGACTTCCGATACACCAATAGCAGTATCAAAGTTGACTACACAACTTTCGAAAGCATTGGCCAGTTCCTCACAGTCTATAAGTCAATGTACAACAAGTATATCAGGGTCAAGGGTACCGCAGAGCGAGTCAATGATGAAAGCGGTCGACAACTCTCAATCATCTAGTGGAGAGAAGTATGAATCACAGACAGATTCATCAGAAATGAGCCAAAGCATCTTGAAACCCATCACTTTATATAGGCTTCCAACACATCGGATCGCTTCCAGTCAACTTGCAGTAACCAACGCCAGTATCAACCGAACTTCATCCGACAGACTAGGATTGAGTAATGGAGATCATACATCTCGATGTAACCTTGAGATAACCCATACAGAGGGTAACCAGACGACTAGGAAAACTAAACCAGCAACTTCAAACATTTATGGGGAACCTAGAAGCACTATTAATCTCCTTTGTACTCCACCTATTAGCTATTCTGGAGTCCATGTAAGTACGGAGGGAGAAAGGTACACAATTTTTTATTGACAAGGAAAAACTTTAAATTTGGTTGTGTTGATTAACGATGAGGAAAATGTACCATGTTATTGATTTAGTAAACAGAACCTCGTGAAGAAAAAGTTATTGACCTATTTAAGAAGCAGTAAAATTGACAAATAAGCTTGTTAAGGAAAACTCGACACTCTTATATCTTCTACTCGAGCAGTAAAAATTGTCAACTATTTTAAATCCTTCTGAACAGACCTAGCGAAACTTAACCCCTAACCAGCGAATTCCTAATTGACCCATGCAGATGCTTTTTTATCTTTCCCTGTGCGGTAGCTGGGTGCCCAATGTGTTTACTAGATTCCACGTCTAGCTTAGGTAGGAACAATACTCGAAGTCAAAAGCCAATCCACCAAAAAAAATTTTAATTCAAGTGAAAATTTTCTAAAAACTCAGTAAGAATTTCGATCTCGCAGCATAGCTCTTTTACAGAGGGGTTTACTTGCGAAGGAAAACTCGTTGATCATCTAATTGAGTGCTCAGTAAAAGTTGAATTGTAGTCAAGGAAACGCGTAATTTTGAGCACTTTCTTGATGGTTATTCTAGCAATACCTTTATGGCGCAACTTGATTTTTGTCAAGGGGTTGCGTAATTAACTTGATAAAATATTTCAGTGTTGGTTTGTTTCAAAAAGGCATTTGTGCAATCGAACGGAATTTAAGGTGCAATACATTTCTTGTAGACACAATCTTCTCCCTTAAAGTGCTACTAAACCCTTGTCTTGTTATTTTTTCCAAACAATTTATTATATAATTTCAAACGCTTTTACTAAAACGTGCTTTTGTAATACTTTGAAATTTGAGAAGATTCCGCCATCTTGGTTCATGGCCGTGTTCTTAATAGAACTGGTAATAGCCGTCAGTGACGTTAGTCTTGTTCGAAATTTATCTTTAAACAAAAGTGAACGGAATTAACGGTGAAAATGTAAATGAATTAGTCGAAACTAAACGTTATCAGAGCTGAGGCATTACTTTTTGCTTCAAATCACGCCGTTATAATTTGGTATTGACGTCACTCACGGCTTTCGCCTGTCCCCTTCAAGATGCGGCCATGAACCAAGATAGAGGGAACTTTTCAAATTTCAAAGTATTTTAAAAAAGAGTATCATTTGACCAAGAACAAAAAAGTTTACGCAAAAGAACTTTTAAAAAATGTATGATAAATAGTTTGAAACATAAACAAGAAAAAAGTTTAGTTTTCTTTGAAGTTGGTTTTAAAATCAAACAGTGCACAGAATTAAGCTTGTGTTAAACACATCTGAATAAAGTCAACAGAGGATGAAGTAAGAGACTGACTCCTCTCCCATGCAAGTCCTATTCATAAGATTAACCGTCTCAAGTTAATTTTCAACTTAATTGGTATATACCACGCTCTCTGCATGGATTTTGTCGTGGAATACAAGTGGATAAATAGGTGAGTTAATCTTAAATCATTTTGAGAAATGTCCACGCAACGCTCACGGAAGGTCTGGGTACCATTTCTAAAAATACTTTGAGAGGAACAAAAGTAAGTATAAGACCTTTAAAAAAAGGAATTCACTATATTAGTGCCCTTCATTCTCCCTTGATGAAGTAGAGAAAATTACAATTTTTAATTGTAGCACTGTGTAATAAAAATGATCGCAGTTTACGACTGATGTGAAATGTTAACAGGCTTTCTGGCGGCCCTATATTTCCTATAAAGCCCTATAATTTTATTTTTTCCCTATAAATTCCTATTTTGGGCAAAATGTGCCCTATAAGCCCTATTTTTTGGTTTCAGCTTGCCCTATAATTTCTGTTTTTCCTTTTCCGGTACGTCGTCATCACTTTTTCGTGAAATCATGAGCTCACAAGTTGCTGGTCCTGGTTACTGGCATGCAAGTTCAACTGTATCGTCATTTGAGAGGACGGATCACCCACCATAACTTCTCGGTTGATGCCGGTGGCAGGATGTCCGCAAGATATGCAGTGACGTGCCATATCCATATTAGGTGAGTTGGCTTAGCTATTTCTTTGCCAAAATCCTTCAGGCAAGTTAAAACCCCAATGATGTAAAACTGAGGGGCTTCGCTGGTGCTCTTCTTACCAAATGAGCTGGGCAAAGATGGTGCAAGTTAGTTTGGCACAACTCAAAAACTGTTTTTCTGGATATTTTTGACTTGTTCGCAGGCTGTGATACTATTCTTGCACCAGCCTGCCTCTTTACTTTTGGTAGGTTTGGAGCACCAGCTGATTGAAGTGACCATGACTTCATCATGATCATTTCTAACTGCATACATCAAGTAAACCCTGGTGGTCACTCAGTTGGGCACTACAAGTCATCCTGTTCTGTATGATACTCATATAACAAAATGCCAATTTATTAGGGAGAAGGTGATTCATTTCACAAGCACTCTAGGTGTGCGCACGACTGCCTATGTGGGTGTCATCCAGAAATGGTGGATGGTGGTTAACTGGAGAGACCACTGGTGTTTATATTGTATTCAGTTCAGCCTTAGCTAACACTCTTACTTTTAATTTATAGAAA
>JAOTRI020161643.1:0-20012 GCA_028564885.2 Zoanthus sanctaehelenae
ATTGTGTTCTATATTATGCTCTATATATTGTGTTATATATACATATATTGTGTTCTATATTATGCTCTATATACTGTGTTATATATACATATATTGTGTTCTATATTATGTTCTATATATTGTGTTATATATACATATATTGTGTTCTATATTATGTTCTATATACTGTGTTCTATATTATGTTCTATATACTGTGTTATATATACATATATTGTGTTATATATTATGTTCTATATATTCAGCAAGTAACAGGAAAGGTTTATGAGCTAATTTAAGACGTAACACAAACAAATTAATCCGGATTTTCACTCATCTTCTTATTTTCGTTTAGCCGAACGCACTGCATGAACTACAACACATGATATTCTGTAAAGAATTCCTACTCAGGAAAAATCTTCAAACTTTTTTCAGTAATCAAAAAGTAAAAACAATAGAAAAGGAAAAACTTGTTCAAAGTACCTAGAAATAAGACCAAAACACGTTCTAGAAAGAACATATTTATAAACGATTTAACAGAAGCTCTTAAAACAGACCCCACGCAAGTTTTATATCAGTTCTAAATATTCTACTCTTTTTAGCTCTATTTTGTGAAACTGTAATCAAAGATAAGCTTTTGTTAACAGAATTTTTAAAATATAAAGCATTCTTTTTTCTGATAATTTTAATTCAGCAAAAATTTTCTATTTTTCTGAAAGAGATCAGCAGTTTGAAAGTTTATTAATTTTCAAAGGAATTGCCGTTGAATTTATTCACTCAATATGGTAAATAGCATTAGGGCCATCATGAGAGACATAGCATCTCATTTGTTGGGGAAGATATAATTAAAATCCTAAAAAGAGACATAACAGCCGGGCCTTTAGGGTATTATTAAGACACTAGCCTATAGCTGGATGTTTTTACGAAACAAGCCTAACCCTATAAATACAAGTTAGTAATCGAAACATTTCGAGCAAACGTGGAAGAAATCCTCTCTTATTTTACAATATATCACAAGATAAAACGGATCTCCCAACAAGATTGACCGCCATGGAATATCGGTTGAACTTGCAGTAGCCTTAGACCAAAATCAGCGCCAAAAGTCAAAACATTCTCAACGAGGCAGCCTCCAGGGAAAATATTTACAAAACATAATCTCACAAGTCACATTTCGCGCAATTCTATACTCACAACTAGTAGTAGAAGCGCAATGATTGAAAAATGTGGCTAAGAACATCGACGTCGAAGTGTAGGTATAAAAAATGGGCTAGTAACTAACTTCTAGCCACAATAATGGACACTAGGGTCAAGTTGGTAGAGGGCTTTCCTACCATAAATATTTGGGGGCCTGAACCGGCTAAAAACCAAGGACAGCTGTTTCGTGTAGTAGAATGATGAGCTAGGGCTTACTTCTGAGCGGGCTTACTGTCTTCGTTACTTGTTATTTGAAACATCTGGCATTTCTGGGCCTAATCAACATGATATAGCTAGAAAACAGGTTCCGGTTCCCAAAAGTACATAAGAAGTTGTAAAAGCGCAAAGCTTGTGGGATGTAGCTATAAAAATCAACGTCAAGGAACGGTCACATTAATGTGGCTTTAAATCAGATACTAGCGCAATTATGCAATATATATACTTGAAGGTCGTATTCCTTGTTCTGTATTTACTTGAACTAACAACTAAAGCATTTTTTTAAGGTTTGGGCAATACAGCACTTAAATTTCGTGCCTGAACAAAGTTTATGCAAACAATTTTAAACATTTATAATTGCAGAGATGCTGAAAGCAACTTGGCAAGGCCATCTTCACAACTGGTCAATTTGCCAGATGCCTACTCAGAACATATTTCTCCGGAAGACCATATTTATAATGATAATAATAACAAATAAAATGAAAAAAAAGTTGAAGAAATTAGTCTGCTAGATTTCCGAAGGGTGAAATGCTTTGAAATTGAAAGTATCAAGGTGTGTCCGACAGACAGGTACCTCACTCACCAACTCTGTTAACCAGGCGGCGGTAGGCTAACTGTCCTGTTGAAACGCTTTAGGACAGGGTTTGTTAATTTTTCAAACAAGAAACTGCAGGAAAACAAAACAGGAGAGTCAAGTGGAAAGATAGAGAACTGGAAAGCAATCGCTGCATGGCAAATACCAATGATACACCAAGAAAGTAAATGAAGCACCAACAAAGAAGTGGACAACTGACCAAAGGAAAGGAAGAAAAAAAATGATTGCCTGGCTACAACTTAATCAAGGATTGAGGATCAGATTTATTACCGATGTACAGAATGTTTGATTTAAAGGAGGAAAAATGTATCAACCTCATGTAAGGGTACAGCAAAGCAGCCCAGATCTAGTGCATAAGATCAGTACCAAAACAGAGTGTATATCTCATGATAAAATCGCAAATAACAAATAATAAATAACAAATAACAAATTGATCGCATGAACTTCAAAATAATTAAAAAATGATTGTATTAATTTGCTTGAAAGGCATAAAACATATTACAGGATATACAAATATTTTGGATACGTTCATACGGTATATAAAAACTTATTGTTTGATATTGCGCTAAAAGCCCGAGAAATAAATCTAAATTAACGTAAGATAATCAAGCACTCTAAGAGTAATTCATTCCAATTGCGGTTGATAGCAAAAAAATCGTTGGCGATAAAAAATCTTTGCATAAATACCCTTACTGTTTGTTACAATTGCTTTGTACTAAAATAGATATCTTCTTTCTTGCAGGCAAATGGTGAATGCAAGCTCAAGTACCAATTCCACTGCATTCCATTGCAGTAACGTGATATTAGACACCCTGCTGATCAAAGCAATAAAGACCACGGCATATTGCATCATACTCTTACTATCTGTGGTTGGCAACGGGTTTATAATAGCTGTTATTTACAAAAAGCGGAAACTGCGATCTAGCATCAACTTACTCATTTGGAGCATGTCGGTCTCTGATATAATCATGCAACTATCAATAATACCACTGAGAATTAAGGACGTATTTTATCACCAAGGCCAGTGGTTTGTCTATGGTGTGATTGGAGACATATTGTGTAAGGTTACATCATATATTTACACAACAGGTACTTTGGTATCTATAGTAACCATGCTCATAATCGCAGTGGAGAGATTCTTCAGTGTCGTTTTTCCTCTAAAGAAGCCGCCAATTCGCACGAAGGAGGCATGTTATGGCCTTATAGCGTTCTCCTGGTGCTTCTCAGCACTTAG
This sequence comes from Zoanthus sanctaehelenae, assembly GCA_028564885.2. Classification (NCBI taxonomy): domain Eukaryota; kingdom Metazoa; phylum Cnidaria; class Anthozoa; order Zoantharia; family Zoanthidae; genus Zoanthus; species Zoanthus sanctaehelenae. Next base: position 3,216 of record JAOTRI020161643.1, read on the forward strand.
TGCTTCTACCAACCTCTTTAATCTCAGCCTTATAAAACAAGACAACATTTACTTCTGCAGTTACAATTGGGAACCGATATTTAATCATAAAGAAGCTATTAAGGTAGAAATGACAGTTTTCTTTGTGGTTTTCACAATTCTACCTTTCATTGTGTTAAGCAGTTTGTACACAGGTATAATCATTTCCTTATACCATCAGAACGTAAGCCCATATTTAGCCACCCAGGAGTTAAAACGGAGGGCACAAGAAAACAAACGTGTTACGTTTATGTTACTGACTGTCGTGGTTATATTTCTGTTAAGCTGGGCACCAGTTAATTCTTATGTATATATTTCCTACTTCGTTTTAAAAGTTCATTTACCGTGCGAGTTACGAAACCTGCTGTTTGCAGGGATGTTTTTATCTTACACGTATCCCGCTATTAACCCATTTGTTTACGTTGTATTCAATGAACATTACAAGAACGCTATTCAAGAACTAAAAAACCGTTCATACTGTAACAGACAAAAGCACAAGAGAAAAGAAACCTCAATAGAAATACGTAACTTGAGGGTGACGGTAGAATCACGACTTAGTCAGGCATCAATGGAGAATTGATCAGAAGGTTATAATATTTAAATGACTGAAAAGTACAGACTAAAACATTTGGAAGTTCAAGAGACAGAAACCTGCTAATTAAGCTAAACAACGCTGCAAAAAAAAAGATGTTACCAGTAACAGTACCATTTGGTGCATTTTCACATTAAACTCCAGTTAAAGTATAAGATGGAGACATGAAAGAGGAACCATTAGTACAAAATTAAACATCTTTCTGAACAGAAAAAGGAGCCAAAGGCAAAGGTGTAATTATTTCTGGAATCAAAAAAAAAAAGAGTTCTTTAAGCTCTGATTATACTAAGACACTGGCTTAAAATGATGGATGTTAACCAAAGCATCATTTTAATTCTATGAGCATATCAAACTTTTCTAGATTATAATTCTTATAATTCTAAAGCAAACCAAACTTGCTCACATAAGTGCGTCCTTTCCCTTTAATGTTGGTGCAGTGCATCCAAGAATCTCCCCTGGTGATAACGGTTTGCACTGGGGAACTTCCACGTGGTAATTCTTTTTCACTAGATCCTGATAAGCTGCCTAAACAAGCAGATTAAACAGAGAAAGTTATTCCAATGGTAAAAGGACAACCGAATATACTCAAACGTACCCAAGCTGCTTGCTAGTAAATACTTTATTTCTGTACGGTTTCTGGAATTAAGTTATCATTTAATTACAATTTAGAAATAAGATCATTATAAAGCAAACCAAACTTAGTTAAAGAATCAAATAGTAAGTATTTCAAGAAATGCACTTTGTCTAGGATTTTCACAATCAAAGTAATTTTAAAATGAGTTCTTACTTAAGACAATCTTTTTTGTCAAAGAAAGTCTTCTTGGAACCCAAAATTCCAGACTAAAGCAAGGATTGAAAACCTGTCCAAAAATGCTGTAGCTCTATCCTAGCTGCTTTCTCTTATGATTGCTACTAACTCTCACCTGTAAAGATGCCACAAATTGTATTGTACTAATGAGTGCAAGTGACGATCCAGGTGGAAAGTTATGTGCAATAGTATCCACAAAATGACCGTTATCAATCTTGATATTAACAAAGACGTACAGCATCTGAATACCTTCAGTAGCGTCAATGGGAACTGAAAAATCATCAAACATACAATACACATGCACATGCTGTAAGCCCCATGCTATAAACATTACACAAGTATAAACATGAATAACAATGTGTAGTCAATTAAATGGCTTAGTTAAAACTCTGATCATGAGTCACTGATGGAAATCGAACCCATTGAGTAACGGTCAGATGACCTATCCACTTAGCTATAGAAACTCACACGAAGAGCCCAGCTAATGGACAACCGTCTCGCATCTGCTCACTGATATGGCCGATAATCGTATATTTCTATAAGATTCTATTCCTTAAATAACTCTAAATAGAAGTGTAGAGTTAGAAAGTTCTTCTCTCTTCTATATAACATTGGTCTATGGTAACTTGAGATCTAAGGATGACATATATTTTAGTTTCAGTTTATATATTTTGACTTTTAACACATATATCTTTATACAGAAAATTTTTAAATATTTGTGCTAGAGATAGGCAAGGAAGCCCAAAAAGAAACCAAGAGGCTTTTAAGTGATGCGGGTTCCCTGAAATATATTTACCTACAATACTGGCTTACAGACGGTTAAATAAGATTTAATATTCTGAGTTTTTGCTTAAAAGAAACAAATAATACACAAACACACACCCAAAGAACATTTAAATGGTGCAAAGCAAGGTTATTACCATTAGTGTTAGTACACACATTTAGAAGACTTTCAATTATTAAAACTATCATAAGAGTAATATTGATAATCTTGAGCCTGAAAATTGAAATTATAACCATGTTCCAAATTTTCACTTAATCTGAAATTTTCCGATAAAATGGACAAAAGAGGCCGTTAAATGAGGCTAGTATTCCTTTCTAGATCAATTGATTGAACCATAATTATATTCAAATAAAGATAACTGAAAGTTTTCGTCATCTTAATTATAAAAGGACAATAAACTTAATTGATTTTTGCTTAGCTCTTTGGTTTTTTCTTTATGATTAATCGATAAAGGACAAAGTAGGCTATTTTTTTTATCTTCTTTTGCTGCTTTATGTTTTCGAATCGGTGGCTGCCGTTTTTCAAGAGTCGCTATTGCAAGGTCCTCCCTAAAATGTAATCCGTTTTGTTTCTCTTTTCGTGCTTTAATTGTTTCCAGCTATTCAACTTACAAACAATAGTTTCAATTTCAGAGCCGGTAAGAAAATTCTTGTCAGTGAAGGGGTAAAGGATAAGTAAAGAGGTGGCTTGCTTTCTAACAGCCAGAGGCAGAATTGCAAAGGATGCAGCTCAACGAGGTCAAATCCAAGGAGCTGTGCTCCAGAACACAGTTACTACGTGATGACCTTGGACCACACCCAAATTCAATATGCTTTTAGTCGATTTTAATGGGGGAGGAAAACCAGAGTACTTGGAGAAAACCCTCAGTCAATAGGATACAAATCACGTGAGAAACTGGCAACTGCTCCACCTCTAAACTCTTTAACAATCATAAAACGGGATAAATTAAGAATACATATCGAACGTATTCCTATTACAATTATCTACACATTATACCACGAATGCGTACCTATTATTTACCGAACGCATTTCTAATAGATTTATCTACATCATTTGACTATCAACCTTTTGTCAGTAGACCTGTAGGCGCTCTCATTTTATTTTTGAAACCTTGTACTTTTCCATTCTACTGTGTGCAGATAATGGCAACATTGAGCTGAAAATATATATCGGCTCCTTCTGCAAGAATGTCAACTCAAATATTTTAAAAAGGACAATAAAAACACTCCTCTTTAGGCAACGTCGTAAATTTCCTCTTATTTCTTTCTATAAATTAAGAATAGATTTTATGTACTGCTACTTACGTGAAGTAGTAAATTACAAGTTCAAGGTAAAAAGTAAAACTAATAGGCTAATCACTAACCTAAACAACTATGACCATAATGTATCATAAGATCACAACCAAGAGCACGAGCAGTGTAATCATCGACACAACAAGCTCCGTAGGTGACGTCACCCATTATAAGCGTTTCGCAACCACCAAATCTGAAGTTAATAAAACAACTTCTTAGTTTTAATCATCAAGCAATGACAAGATTTGATGTTATACACTACAAATCAAATGCTAAATCCTATAATTTGAGCAGCTACAATCTAGAATGTCTTTACAACTGGGGGTCGACTGTTGTACACCTACAACATTAAGGAGATATATTACTTATAGAAGATCTACAATGTTTTTACACTTGGGGTTCTGCTGTTGTACACCTACAACATTAGGGACATATTATTTACAGTGAACCGAATAGGACGAAAAGTTCCTTACAGTGACGTGATTAGGGAGATGTTACTTACTGTGACATGATTAGGGAGATGTTACTTACAGTGACATGGTTAGGGAGATGTTACTTACAGTAACATGATTAGGGAGATGTTACTTACAGTGACATGATTAGAGAGATGTTACTTACAGTGACATGATTAGGGAGATACGGCTTACAGTGACATGATTAGGGAGATGTTACTTCCAGTGACATGATTAGGGAGTTGGTAAATACAGTGACATGATTAGGGAGTTGGTAAATACAGTAACATGATTAGGGAGTTGGTAAATACAGTGACATGATTAGGGAGATGTTACTTACAGTGACATGATTAGGGAATTGGTAAATACAGTAACATGATTAGGGAGATGTTGTTTACAGTGACATGATTAGGGAGATGTTACTTACAGTGACGTGATTAGGGAGATGTTACTTACAGTGACGTGATTAGGGAGATGTTACTTACAGCGAAATGAGCTACAATGTAAAAATTATGAATACATAAAACTGTTTCTTGAAAAACAACAATGCAGCATTCAATCTATGGTTTCAATTAGGGGTTCCAGACTATGAAATTACATGTTACCTTTCCAAAATGTCTGCTATTGAACATGCAAATAACAAAAGTCCTTCAGGAAATTGCAAGGCAACTGAAGATTTAATGCAGGTTGAATACGTTTATTCTAGATGAACAAATAATTATTGGATAAAATAAACAAAAGAGGATATTAAATTTACGTTATTAAATAACAGTGAAAAAACCTAGCTTGAACCATTTCTGACTTTTACTTATAACTTTAAATTACCATTATCCAATAATATCACACTTCCTAAAGTTTCGGAGAAAAGATCTCTATATACATCAAACAAGCAGTTAAAAACTATGAAAAATCATACTGAAACTCTAGTAACGTTTATAAATATCGCGGTATATTATGACAGGGAAATATTATCTTATAAGTATTAAAGTAGAATCCGACAAAGAAATATTGTCTTAAAAGTCTTCAGTATTTGAGGGAAAGGGTAACAATGTCTTTTAGTAAAATCCGGGGATTATATGTTTCCGGAGTTCTCATTGAAGGATGCTCACGTATGCTGTCGGTTATGTAGCCAGGGTGAGAAATAAGGATGCAGCTAAGTTCTATTTCTTTATATACATGTTTGGCATTTTAGTTGAGTAAACCGTTTTCGCAATGAGGAAGGCAAAGGTTTACCGAAATATGTATGTGACTAATAACTTAAAAAATGCTGTGTGTTCTTTTAAATCTGTAGTTCTCATCCGTTGAAAATATTTCGGCGAAAATGAATCAGACTTGTAGAACAACTTTCTGTTAAGAATAAAAAAATTATCAAGAAAAAGGACTTTTAATAGCCAAATGTTATTTTTATTTTAACCTTCTACAAGTCATTATGACTGAACCAACTCCTACTTAGTTAGTACCAAATGCTGGTAAAGACAAAAAAGATCTCAACGGAAATTTTTGGGTGTGTGCTGCAAAATTGTGGGAATACCAAATACTCGGGAAGCTGGACTTCACGAGTTTGTTAAACCCACCTCACAGCAAATTTTTAATAGTTGATCTGTTAGATAAAACACTTCTCATTAACACTAGGTACATGAATCTAGAACGATTCGACATAAAAACGATGCTGGAACTTATATTTTGTTTTGTAGCCTCCAAATGCCACAAACGATAACAATAACGCAAAAACTGACTTAGATATGATTTTGCTGTTAAGTATATTTTGACATGAGTAATAATCACGCATTCTTATAAAAATATTCTTAACAAATTTTTTGAGGGCCCTGGATTCAAGTTTTTAAATTCTTGAAACGTTTTTTGTAAATATGATCATGACGTTTATTAAATGATTTACTAACATAAATAAAAACAAAAAAATGTTTCTTTAGTAGTACTTTTGTCATTATTCAAGGTTTTTTTTATCTCCCACTGTCGGGTAGTATACTTGTTTCTGCAGCTGATAATCTTATTGCTTAGCCTCGGTTCACCGAGCTGAAATTGAAAACGGCCACCAGTTTGAAGGGTGTATTCGCATTTATTCCTAGTAAAAAGTATTGCAATAGCTTTTGGTCCACTGATGTGTAATATATTACCTCCTTTGCATTCACTGACAAGCTGTGATTCCACCAGTGACCAAAATGGATTGGGTACGAACAAAGGGGAAAGCAATGAAGAGAATCATACAAGCCACTGTTGATCAGTTCAATGACGTTAATTATCATCATCATCAGATCCTTTTTATGCCTAAGTGGCACATAGGGCCATCACAAGGTTCTTCCACTCTTTCCTGTCAGCCGCCTTGACCCGCGCCTCATTCGATGGCCTCCACCCCATTTTGTTTCTCCCTTGCTCTACCGTCCGTCTCCATGCCTTCTTCACTTTCTTCGTCCTTCTGGTGCCCAAGTCATTGCAATGTTACAATTCCTCTTCCGATCTTCCCTCAACACGTGACCAATCATCTTCCATCCCCTTTTTTTTACTTCACGGCTCAATGGCTCCATTTTCGCTCTTCTAAGCACCTCTTCATTTCTGATAATTATGATCTTGCCAATTAATCATAGAATTCTTCTCAAACATTTCTAACAGAAAATATCTATTGCCTTATCATCTCCAAAGTCAAAGCAAACGTTTTCGACTTCTATGACGTTTGTTTTAAATTTTAACTTTTTTAAACATTTTACCAATTTAATATTTTAACTTTTATTGGCGTTTCCAATGAATACACTTATCATTTCCCTGGTTCATCTTCCAGGTCTCAGAACCGTCCAACAAAACCGAGAGTACCAACGCTTTAAATAGCTTTACTGACTTTGCCCTTTTTGTGACTTCTTTTGATTTCTATATTCCTGTTAGATATGTGTATGCACCTCTTGCCTTAGATAGCCCGTTTCTGAGGTATTTCATCCTGCCACCTTCTTTGCAAATTTTTGCTCCTATGTGAATTCATTCACATTTTCGATCTCCTGTACATGGCTTGTAATTTTTTCTTGTTCTTACTCCAGTTTATCCTACTGACTTTAATGTGGATACAAAAAAGGAAGGGAAGAATTTATCTATAGTTTTGACAGTGTTTTGATAAGTATTTTACTTTATTTTATAAGAATTTTACAAGGTTTTTTTATATGGCAAGTATAAAAAAATCCAATATTTCAATGCAAAAATTAGAGAAAAAATACCCTTTCACTAACGTTTCAGGTTCAACAAAATTATACCTTCAGCAATGCAATAGCTATGATCAACAACGTCGAATTAAGAGTGGTATGATGCAGGAAACGCAATGATTTGAGAAACGCTTTAATGCCAACAGGATTTACCCATACCTGAGGGCCATGCCTCGCTAGTTCCTAAAACTCACCAACTGCCAACGACATCGGGCGTTTTCGACACAAAATTGTTCCTATTTGCACAATAGACCAACTGGCCGGGCACTGAGGTATGCCATTGCATGGCTGATGAGCGATTTTATAACCCTAATAAAAGGTTTTAGCTGTCAAGTTTTGGACGATAATCTTTGTTAACTAGACTCAGATGATGAGTAACTATAGCTTAAATTGAAATGTTACTTTTCATCGTTTTTTGTTTGATTTCTCGGATAATATATAAAACGTTTTAACTCTACAACGTATTAACGTTAATGAGGAGTGTTTGCTCTAACAGAATCTAAGCCTTTGTTGTGAGGTGCGCTGAATGAGATTTTTTTCGAAACCCAGCTCCCTGACTAAAAACACCGCGCATGCAAACCATTAGCGTTAATTCAGATTGGTGCAGCTAGATTGATCTCAGCAGCGACGTTATCCTGTTATATCTTAAACATACATAATTACAGTGTATTTGCAACGTACCTCGATTAGCTTTCATCCGATTTATTCTCCATACGGACTTGAATATTTCAAAGTTATAATTTGAAGGAAGCTGAAATGCAATGAACAGAATTGTGAGAACCATGTACAAAGCCAAAAATAGGCAATGAGGATTATATTCAGAGCTGTTATGACAACAATTTAAAATTCTACATTACTAAACGGATTTTCTTTTTCATTAATTTACAGATGGGTCCTACAACAGATGCTTAGCAATAGTAAGTTATAACCTAACTTATCCTTGGAGCTGCAGTCTAGATGTACTTTTATTTTTGCACTGGCTAGTAATACAATTATATTAATCTCTTTTCTGTCCGGTGGGAACTACATGAACTGAAATGGTCGGATTAATTCCATAGCCATTGGCTTCATGCTTTCTTCTAACCTTACTCAACCATAAGCATCTTTCTTCTCCAAAACCATTTCCAGAATTGCCAACCAAGGATTTCTTAAAATAGTGAAATTCAAAGTTCTGGAGTGGAAAACGTAAAATATGGATAATTCTGTATTTTACTGTTTTTTTATTCTTTCGAAGTACAATATTGAGTAAGGTGCAATATATCTTATATCACTGTATAATAAAGCAAGAGGATCATCCAATGACTTCAAAACAAAATTTGTTTCCAAGAGCGATGCTAACACCTAACACATACTATGGAAAATTCAATATAAGATTCAAAGGCGCAAAAACTTGGAATACTATTGAAGAAAGTCTTAGAAAAATAAAAAGTCTAAAGAAATTTAAAAACAATTTAAAATTGACAGTAATTGAGTCATATTAGTTGCTACTTTATTTATTTATTTAGTTTTTATTTTTACTAATTTTCTTTGCTTATAAATTGTACATAATGTAGCATATATAAGGAAAAATGATTATGAATAGTAATGTAACACAAGTAATACAGTTTAGAATCCCGTCATCAACTCAATTAATATAATGGTCCTAGCGCATTTTTAGCTCTCAAGTTATTTGCTTGGGCCAGAGTCAAATTATTAAATAATACATAAAACTATACATAAAAGAGAGAAAAAAAAAAGTAAATTCTAGACACAATAAACTCTGTTGTTGTTGTTGATGATGCAAACCGATTCCGTAGTTCTTTTGGAACTCTGGTCAATCTCTATTTTGCAAAATAAAGCTCTGCGATTAACTACTTTCTCGTCATATGATGAGCACTCCAATCCCTTATTTAGGAATCTTAACATTATCAAGTTGCATGATCTTGTAGAGTATTGTATTGTAGTTTTTATATATAGGTTCAAAAGTGATACGCAGCCTTCTACTTTTAATTTTTTTTTATACCTTTCAATTAAGCTCATAAACACCATACAAGATCTGCAACTAAAGATAATTACCACTTACTTAAAGTGTGATTAACTACTTTCTCGTCACATGATGAGCACTCCAATCCCTTGTTTAGGAATCTTAACATTCTCAAGTTGCATGATCTTGTAGAGTATTGTATTGTAGTTTTTATATATAGGTTCAAAAGTGATATGCAGCCTTCTACTTTTAAAGATTTCTCATACCTTTCAATCAAGCTCATAAATACCATACAAGATCTGCAACTAAAGATAATTACCACCTACTTAAAATGCGTACAAAATATGGTAAATTCAATATAAGATTTTCAGGACCAGTTATTTGTACTTCTATTGATAATTCTGTTAAAAGTACAAGCCTAAAAACATACAGACGTAGTATTAAAAAAATTTTTTTAGACTCGTATGTTTCTTGAGTTTGATTACAATTGATTTCTCTATTATATTTTAAAAATATAGTATTCAGAATATAGACCGTTTCTCCTTTTACCATATTTTAATTTTTAACTTGGAAATATATACATCCATGCTACGAGTGTGTGTGTGTGTGTGTGTGTTGTATGAGTGTATCGTTGATTTTATCCCCACTAAAACTTATCTTTCCAAATATCAGATGATCTGTTACAACCCCATCTATATTATATATTATTTATACCTGTTCAGCGCTCATGGCCCTCACCGATCTTTAGCTTTTAAGTTATTTGTTAGGACCATTACCTTTATTCTAATTTTTATTGTGTTATTTCAAGTGTAAATAAAGAATTGTTGTTTTTGTTGTTGGATGGACACGGGGAAAGTTTTTTACAAACTGTTTTTTAGAAACTGTGAGAGCGTGAGATATAAATAAAAAAACCGTGAGTCTCATGGAAAAACCTTGAGAGTTACGTAGTAGGTCTGCATTTCACTCGATTTCGTTTTCAAATTGCTGTGCTATTCTCTTCTCATCACCATAGCTACTTCATACAGTAGCGCTTCTCTTAGAACACCACTATTTTCGCGCTTTGATACTATCACAACACATATATTTTTGGCTGCAGTAAGGGACACGGCCAAAAAGTGCCCTGCCATTATGTGATTGTAGGAAGCAAGCTGGCATTGAAAGCAGAAGGGCAAAAGTGGATGGCGTTGTTTCCCGAAAAAAGGAAACGAAAAAGAAAGATTCTTCAGAAAATGCGGTTCAGCTCAAAAAAAAGCTGACTTGATTGAGAAATGCAATAACAGTAATGGAGGTCAAGTAATAGTTATAATTAAGCATGCACATACCATTAAAAAGCGTTTTGTTTCAATGAAAAAGTACTGTTCAACTGTCTGTTTGGTATTTTATAGTGTGCGTTGTCCGTCTTATAGAGACTTAAACTACAGTATAAATGACTGAAATAACGACAGGGATCAAGATTTGGGGTCTGCCTTATAAATCTTATAGGTTTTCGTCTTATTGGGTGTCCGTCTTTAGGGGTTCGACTGTACGTCACTCCTAAATTAGACCAAAATACATTTCAAGTATTTGAACAAGATAAAATTGAAGATTTATTGTAAAAAAACAGCAGAACGTTATTTCTTGTTAAAACGTGACTAAATCCAAACTTTTCAGATGCTTTTCACCTCACATCTGATTGGTCGCGAAACAATAAACACTCCAGAGATATTGCCTGATGTTCACTGTTTTCCGGGAAAGACTGTGTTATGGCCAGTTTGTCTTCTAAGGTATTATTAAAACTTTGTGTGATAAACTTAAAATTGCCCCAATTTTATACCCAAAACTTCAAGCAACGCTCAACTGTTCGCACAAATATTAAATTAGGAAACTCTATGTTTTCATCATTTGAAATACAAGATATAACTGTCTATACACACCTGGTTTACTGCTTCCTGTAACTCTCTGTTATTGAGTATTTCGTCAGGAATCTGATTTACAGTCCTATTATTTGGAATACCTCTTTCTATCAAGAGGATAAAATACATTAAAAAATCTTCGGTTAGCTTGTAAAAGAGCAATTGAGGTCCAATCAATAATTTATTTAATATTCATAATTAATATATTTAATACTTTTTGGCACGCGACAATCCAAAGTCTTCCCAGCTAATGTAGCCAAGAAAAATTCAGTTAAACTTCAAGCAATAATTTGGAACCAAAATTGAACCAATCAACAAACGAGACAGATTTCACATGTGAATATCGAAACGTTTTGAAAATTTTAAACCTGCTTTGGGTATGGACTAGCGGGGAATACTTTGACTAATCAGGTGCCCAATTATTTATCCGGATCAGAGGGGGAAAACCAAAATCAGTTTAACTACAATTTTCTAAAATGCAAAGATAATGTAGTAAAATGTGTTCGGTAATGACGAGATTTTGAACAAATGCGACCAAAAGCTTGAAAGTTGGAATTCTAAAAATTGCAGCGCTAGAAAATGCATAGAAAATGGGAGAATTGGACGGTTTTGTAAGTGACTCAGTTAAGCATCCGAACCAATTTGCATTTTTTTCATTTTTTATGTAATAATACAAGCTGGATGAAGAACGTGCGACAAAAAACGGCCCAAAATATACCTAAATGAAAAGAAATTTCAAGATAATCTGAAGATGACCTGTTTGGGCCTTGGCTGTTTTAAAAAGAAAATTCTGTAGTTTACACTAAATAAAAATTAAATTTTATTTGATTTGATTGCACTATTTGTGCACCACTACTAGCATTGCATCAGTTGAAAACTTCTGAACACAAACTTTAAAATACTAAGTTAGAATTCGTACAACCATGCATTGTCAATGGAACAATAGCGAAAAGATAGATGTTACCGAAGTTGTTTACGTTTCAAGGTTTAAAACCAATGTTAGTGGCGTAAATGGTGACGTTTCTTATAACAAAAAACAAAACCAAATTTGTGCAAACATTATTGTCTTATTGAGATATTTTTGCGATAAAAGTATCTTATTATTAAAAGATTACTTTCGCGGGAAGAGTAACAAAGCGAAACATTTTTGCAGGAAGAATATCCTAATTATTTTTCTGCAAGAAGAGTAACATAATAAGATAATTTTGAACGGTCAGTATGTCCTAAAAATTGTATATTGTAAACGATCATGTGGCATTTGCGTAATGATTGCTTTGCGAGAAGCATGAAATTCATCAAACAGCCATTGAACGCATCTCAGCTTCCAGGGTATTTTATCCAAAAACTCATATTTAATCAACCAGCTCCCTTAGTTCTTAAAGATACTGCTGACCTCACAGATATGATCAAAAATTAAATTCTTAAATTCAACACATATGAGAAATGCTTTCAAGGAATTGGGAAATTAAAAAATTTTCAGCTTGAGATCCTTATAAACAAAAGTGTAATGTCAGTGGTACAGCAACCCTGACGCATACATTTGAGTCAGAGAGTGAAGTTGCCAGAGAAATTTGAAGAGTTGGAGAAGTTACAAATAACTGAAAAAGCTGAGGGACCAACACCGTAGGTGTTACCAGTCATAACGGTGCCCAATAAAATTGACATCAGACTATGCGTGGACATGAGACAAGCCAAAGAGGCTGTCATCAGGGAGCATCACCCGATACCTACGAAGTATTACAAGACCTAAACAAGAATACTGCCTTTAGCAAATTGGAAGTGAGATGGCCTTTTTATCAGATTGAATTGAAAGATGAATTGCTAAGTAGTACGGACGACATCTGTAATACATCAATGGTTTTATCGTTACAAACGTCTGATGTTCGGAATAAATTGAAATGTAATGTACTAGAACTGAAATGTACTAGACGGTTATACAGCAAGCTCTCCATGGATGTTAAGGTGCAAGAACTTTTTTGATGATATTTCCAACTACGGAGCTACGAGAGAAGAGCATGATGAGCGTTTAGACAAGGTTTTACAATGGATACAAGACAAAGGTTTAACACTCAACAAAGAGAAATGTAACTTCCACATGTCTGACTTGGAACTCATGGCACATGCATTATCTACAGGAGGTGCAAGGAGACCAGAGTCAGTCTCAGAAGTCAGACATTTTCTGGGTCTAGTGAATAATTGTGGGGGTTTATCTCTAATCTAGCAACCTAGCAATCTATCCGCCTGGTTAGCCCAGTTGGTAAGGCATCAGTCTGCTGTGCGGGAGGTCTTGGGTTCAATTCCCAGCAAGATTAACACTCAGGGTCTTAAAATAATTGAGTAGAAAGTGCTGCCTTTACTCTGACATCTGCAAATGGTTAAACTTTCGCATCTTCTCGGATAAGGACGTTAAACTGTAGGCCCAGAAGCAAGATCTTTACTCCTTGGAACCTCGCTAGGTTCCTAAATGTTGTATAAATAATTATGTTGTATAAATAGTTGCTGAACCTTTAGGAAAGCTAAGACAGAAAGAACCATTTGTCTGAACATATTAACAGGAGGACTCTTTTAATGAACTTTAAAGAGAAACTTACAATCGCAGATGCCAGCCCTATTGGTCTGGGAGGTGCACTTGTGCAAGTTTTGCTTTTTTTTTCCGAAGAGCAAAATGGTAGGTCTAGAATTATTTGTTATGCTAGTAGAAGTCTGTCAGATGTTGAAAGGCAATATTCACATGCAGAAAATGAAGCCTAAGCCCTTGTTTGGGCCTGTGAATGATTCCATATGTAGATATCATTTTATGGAATTGACTTTGAACTTTTGACAGATCATACTTGCCCTTAGAAGTCTAATGTTAAGGAGAGTGCTACACCGAGAGCTATCTCAACAATAGAAATAAAGGAAGCATCCGCTGAAGACGAAGATTTGTCTATCTTAAAAAAGTGCTACAGAGAAAACAAATGTCTATAATTATAACAAATGTTATCTGCTAGTGAAGAATGAAATATCAGTTATTGAGAGGAATTAGAATCTTCATCCCTGACAGTCTTGGAGAGAAAGTGCTTCTGATAGCTCATGATAGGACATGTTTATCATCATCAATCCAATTTCGATCAGGGTTTATCCCCGCAAACAGGGGTGGCCGGATTTACCCCACTTTGGCAACAATTTCTCCAACTCCCACTCTCTATCTCGCTCGATTCATTACATCCTCCTTCTTCAAGCCAATACTCTTCCTCTCCTTCTCCACTTGCATTTTCCATGTCTTCCTCGGTCGTTTTTCTTTCCTCTTCCCCTTCACTTCAAACTCTAATACTTTTCTCAAAACATGCCCATCATCCCTCCTCAACACATGCCCATACCATCAACTGCTTTTTCCATCTGAACCACTGTTTCCTTCAATCCTAACATCTCCTTTAGGTCTCTTGTATTCTTTTTCTCCATTAGTTTTGCACCAGACATTGCTCTAACCATTGCTCTCTTGGTCCTTTTCAAAATTTCCATCTCATTTTCCCTGAAACACCATGTCTCACTCCCGTATAGCATCGCTGATCTTACACAACTCAGATAAATCATTCCTTTCATCTTAAGGCGAGAGTTTTTTTGAGTTTAGCAGCTCTAAAAATTCCTTGAACTTCACCACCCCAGTTCTCGCCCTTGCTGTCATAGCTGCCTCCCAACCACCACTTGCATTCATTCTTGAATGAATGAATGACTTTATTAATGCTCCCAAAGGGGTTCTTCCACAATAATTTACAAATTAAAATAAGTTAAACAAAATCTAAAACGTAGGTGTGACAATGCTTGCGTCATTAGTCATGTGACGCCACAAACTCTGACACGTGTCTTTGAGAGAGTCCGCCATATTGGCTACTCGTTGAGTTTTATTGTTATACTAGATTACAGTTGAAACATGGTGTCAGAAGTGCTTTCAGAACATTGAATTCTTCTGGTAAATAGTGGAAAAGTGTGTAGAATACACGGAGTGTGGTCTGTAGTCCTGATGTCGACAAACACAGCAGAAATTACCAGCTCGGGCTCATCGTCTGCCGCTCAAGTTGTCAACGCGCCCACGAGTGTGCGAGGGGTTTCCCATCTCAAACCGCCAGGTAAACTCGATTTTGATGCTCCGAATTTGGCAGTTGAATGGAAGAAATGGCGACAAGAAATCGACCTGTATTTGGAGTTAGCGCTGACGGACAGAACCAACGAGACTAAGGTAAAACTTTTCCTTTATCTTATTGGAGACAAAGGCCGTGAAGTTTATGAAACATTAGAGTTTGTCGCTGAGCCCTCACAGCGAACTGTGTCTCAAGTGATTGAGGCATTTGAAAAGTACTGTAATCCTAAGAAGAATGAGACTGTAGAGAGATATAAATTTTTTACGAGGGCTCAGGGAAACAGTGAAAAGTTTGACCAGTTTGTCACTGATCTAAGAGTTTTAGCAGCAACTTGCAACTTTGGGCAGCTCAAACACTCGCTCTTGAGAGACAGAATTATTTGTGGAATACAAAATTCCAAACTTCGAGAAGACTTGCTCAAGGTACCAGATTTAGACTTGGAGAAATGTCTTCAAATGTGTCGAGCTGCTGAGCTGTCAAAAGTTCAAACCAAAACTTTGGAAGCCTCAGACACATTACATGCTGTTGCAAAGGGGAGGGTTGGTAACTCAAAACAAAATACTGTTTCCCAGACAATTAGATGTAAGTTCTGTGGTTTGTCACATGAGCGAGACAAGCAGAAGTGTCCTGCTCTGGGGAAACAATGTGTGTCATGCCACAAATTTAATCATTTTGCCTCCCAGTGTAAAACAGCTAAGAAATCAGTCCATGTTGTGCAAGCAGACGATGGGTATGATGAGATTCAGGTTGTTAGTACAATGAAATCCTGCATAGATCAAGGAAAGTATCCAAAGAAAGTGTATGCAACTATAAATGTTGGCAAAGTGCCTGTCCAATTTCAGCTTGATAGTGGTGCAACCTGCAATGTGATATCGCAAGAAACCCTTCAGCAGTGCCTGGGTGAAATTAAGTTGGAGAAGTCATCGAGAGTGCTAACCATGTACAACAAGTCCACACTCAAACCTGTTGGACAATGTACCCTGCAGTTATACAACTGTAAGAATGGCACAAGCTATGAAGCGGAGTTTGTTGTCCTTGACTGCGGAGCTGTACCTTTGTTAGGTAGTGAGACAATACAAGCAATGAATCTCATAAGTGTAAGGTTTGAGAACATTCTCTCTATTGATGTCAAGAGTCAGACGAGGCCAGTAACCAAGGAGGTATTATTGCAAGACTATCCAGATGTGTTTGAAGGAACCGGAAAATTCAAAGACCCATATCATCTTAAGATTGATAAGAGTGCAGTCCCAGTCGTTCATCCACCCCGACGAGTGCCAATAGCATTAAGAGAAGAGCTGAAAGCAGAACTCGAACGACTACAAATGCTTGAAATTATCACCCCAGTGTCTGAACCTACATCTTGGGTGTCCAGCATGGTAACCGTACGAAAGCCAAATGGGCGGTTGAGGATTTGTATAGATCCAAGGGATTTGAACAAAGTACTCAAACGAAGTCATTATCCCATGCCCACTATCGAGGAGGTGTTACCAGAACTTGGAAAGGCCAAAGTTTTCAGCACATTTGATGTTCGCAATGGGTTTTGGCACATACCGCTCGATGATGATAGCTCCCGCCTCACAACCTTTAACACTCCATTTGGTCGCTTTCGTTGGTTGAGACTCCCCTTCGGCCTTTCGTCAGCTCCTGAGGAGTTTCAGAGGCGGCAACACCAGAT
>JAOTRI020161745.1:0-20012 GCA_028564885.2 Zoanthus sanctaehelenae
AACATGAAACAAACAAACGTTGTAATCTTCTTTGTAATTTGCTAAGTTTCATAACCAGTCACTCTAACAACTTTGTTAAGACAACAGGTTTTGGGAATACATCTATAGAAAGAGCAAAGCAAAAACGTTAAAACAAAACATGACAAACAAAGATTTTATTATGTATAGCGGTTGTTTCGTCACTTTCTCTGATTATTGTAATTATTATGTTTAAAACTTGCGTGTGCAGCTCCTGAAGTTATTGATGACCTTGGATATAGCCAGCAGTGCGATATATGGAGTATAGGAGTTACCATGTATTTGCTGTAAGTGATAAAATATTTAATTGACAGTTCTCTTGCCATAATTAGAACGTTCATCGTCTTAAACATAACGTCGTTATTTTCTTTATCACAAATGGTATAAACATTGCAATAGTCAACAAGCCAATGTATATCATCTTCATCACCACTACCACCACCATCACTATCATTACTGTTATCATCATTATAATCACCATCACCATTATGATCATTTTTATCATCGCCTCATTAATATTATTTTCATCACCACCATTATCATCATCATATCATTACAATTATTACTACCATTATAACTACCATCAACACCAGCGCTAACGTGATCATTACCATCATCGCAATTATCATCGTCAATAGCCGCTGTGACAGCTTTAGCCAATGATCTTCACAGTATAAGCTATCGTTATCATTATCACCAACACTGTCATTTTCATCTTTACTTTCGTCATCGCTATTATTGTCATCATTATTATTCTCACCATCATCACTACCAGCATCATCGTTATCAATATCAATAGTTATAATCATTGTCCTCATCACTAATCTCATCACCATCGTCATCATTACCATTGCCTTCATCGTCAGTACCAGCTGTGACAGCTTTAACATCATCACCACTGTTATCATCATCATAACCACATTTGTAAGTATCATTATCATCATCGTCAATACCAACTGTGCCATTTAAAATTTTACATTTTTAACTTTCCTTATCATCATCACCACCGTCAGGACCGTAGCCAGTATGAGGCGAACCGAGGCACTCGGTAAGCGCTTTTACAATTTTAAAATTTTACACAAAACTGTTTATGAAAGGTTGCCAAAAGGCCTTCAAAAACGCTAGAAATCGCATTTTCGAGAGTCTGAATTTAAAAATGTCTCAGGGATATGCTCCCGGATCCCCCTAAAAGTTCCCATCGTTGGTGGTTGTTCTCTTGCCTTTGGCGCTCGTGCTACCCTCTCGGGGTCTTTCGCGCCTAGGTTGTAGTTTCTTTCTGGCTACGGCCCAGACCGTTATCGTCATCGTTACAATCATCATCACAATTATGATTGCCATTATTACCATCATCATCAATACCAGCTTTGACAGCTTTCATTTTTCATTTTCACAATAATAGCAACCATCATCATCTATACCAGTAGTTATAAATACTAAAGTATTCTCATCACTGTCGTCATAGTAAATATTATCATCATCGTCTTCATCATCATAATTTCCATAGTTATCGTCTATAAATCACTATCTTCGTCCTTTTTTAATCCAACATCGTTTTTGTCAACATTTTTTTAAACCTTTTTTTAGCATTTTTGAAAACCATACTAATAAAAATTTCACATAAAACATTAGGTTTTTTCATTCAAATCAAACAAGCGGAACTAGAAGTCATGCTGAAGGCACTAATAAAATCTTTTTAGAAATCTTAATGAGAGGGCAGACATACTTAGTGATATTTATTACTTTTGATCAAGAGTAAATTCAAATAAATATTTGTCTTTGAGCAGTATGATGACTTGTTTTGCTGAATGTTTTCTTGGTTTTGGGTCATGTAGCGTAACATTTTATATTATGTAAACCTCGTGTCAGTATGCTATATAATCACCCTCCATATAGCCTCCCTAACAAGTAAGTATATACGTCCTCCTTACGGAGACCCTAACCCTATATAACTGGGAAGTATACGGTTATGGAGTGCATGTACCCATTTTATAAAAGTTGGGAGAGTACTAACAAAAATACCATTTAGGCAAGTACGTTTTGTTTCCGTTTTGATGGTTATTGTTTGAAATATTGGAGCCTTACATATCAAAAGTTTAGATTCCATTAAAAAGACAATATTAACTTGGCTCACCACTTTTGTGATTGTGTTTAATTTGGACAGCCTTACTGGCAAACCGCCGTTTTTTGCTGACACAGAAGAGAAATTAAATGATTTAATAAAGAAAGGGAAGGTGGAGTTTTCAGATCCTTGCTGGTTAACCTGCCAAGAATCGGGTAGGTAAAAGTTTATTCATTAATAAGCTTTCATTCCATGTCTTCCTCCTGAATACGTCTGACCCCTAAGGGTCATATTAATCGGCTCCAGAGGTCATGTGTGCCCTTTAAGGTTCACGTTTGAATCACACTGCATATAGTTTTGGGTAAGTTAAATCTCTTCACCCTTTTTGTCTTTCTGTTCCAATAAGTTATTCTTACAAATATTCAGAAAATGTATCAATAATGAGGTGTTTTCTTTTTTAGCGTCTGTTTTAAAACAATAGTTTGCAACATTTTATGTTTGAAACCAGAGACTTTTTTCCTCTCAAAAATTCAAGATCACGGCAAATATCTGCAACAGTTTTTCATGATTGTCGACACTGCTAACCAATAGAAATCAATACTTCTATCTGCGGATAAATACGATAAATGTGAACTGCAGGGCTGGAAATAATTTTCTTCATTTGAAAGGCATACGTCTTACCAAAACAACATCTTGGTCGTACAAAGTAAAATTTTGGTCGGACATAACCTGAAATAAAAGGATGAGCTTTTAAAAATAACTTTAAATTACTTCACTGGGCTTTCACTTGCATAAAACACAAATTTACTTATGGCAGATTTATTAATTCAAACTGACTTTAAACAAAACCTTTGCGACATTATGGCACGATTTATCGATATTGCACAACATTTATTTTTATTGTTGCCATAAATTGATTTCATTCACGATCAAAAAATTGTCCGGAAATCATGTCCGGCCATAGTTGGAATTTCGTCAGACATTAGCAAGTTTAGGTCGGTCAATGCCCGATGACCGACATTTATTTCCAACCCTGGAACGGATTATCCACATTTCATACTTTAAAGATTATTAGAATAATCAGTAGTATTACAGTATGCTTAGCTGGGATCTATTGCAACAGCTCGCATTTGATTATTTTTTTGTATGTACAGGCTTTCCCAAGTGACATTTGTTTTTCGCTTTTATGTTTCAAATTTTGCTAATACTGCGATTATGAACTATAATCACCTGGATGCAGTGCTAGACCTCTGCTTAACAGGAAGCCACTGTGTTGTTGTCATTTCCCCTCTCCTTTCTTGTTCATTTTCAGTAAGTGTTTGCCTGTGATACTAAGCCTTCTGTTTTGCTGGCCAGGAGTGTGTCATCTACTCTAAAACTGTTATGGAAGTTAAAATGAAAATACTTGTTAAATCGCACTTGTTTTTGAAGTTGTTTCTGTAGCAATGAGTTTAATCATGTAGTTTAAGTTTTGTGGAGAAACTGGATACCTATACAACGTAGTATTAGTACAGTAATATTTGATATGTTAAACTACTTTTGCAGCTAAGGACTTAATACTCGGAATGCTGAAAGTGGACCCAGCCTACCGGCGAACAGCTAAGGAAATTTTAAACCATCCGTGGATTACAGTATGTAGATTTAAATGCATTGTTTAGTGACAGTGTTATATAAAAGGAAGACTGCCGATTTTTTCTTGATACTTTAATTTTGAAGCTCGATTCAGTGTAACTGTAAACAAAATGTTCTTGTATTGATCAACAGAACTTATTTTTGTCTTTTCCAAGTTTCATGTTTTTCATCTTTTAATCTAATGTTTTGTTTCGTGTCTAAATTATTATCCTGTGCTAATATCTTTATATATAATTTTTGGTTTTTTAAAAATTGTGAAATGATTGAGAAGCACGTTAGTTATGGACTAATGTAAATTCTGCGTCCTGATTAGCTGCTTTCTTGAATCTTTATTTTTTAAAATTATCCTCAAGTAGCGAAAAACTAAGATTTTCTATAAATATGAATCGTATATTGACCATTAATACTGGTAAACATGTTGAACGTAGGATTAGCAGCCGTGATACTATTAAAAATAGAATTTACATTAGTCCACTAGTAGAGTGATACTATTGATAATAGACCTCTAGTAGAGTAACCAATCAGATTATCGAATTTGCATTAGTCCACTGCTAAAGTGATAAGACCTCTAGCAGAAAAACCAGTCAGAGTATAGAATTTACATTAGTCCACTGTTAAAGTGATAATACCTCTATTGTAGAAAAACCAATCAAAGTAAAGGATTTACATTAGTCCACTGCTAAAGTGATACTATTGATAATAGACCTCTAGTAGAGTAATTAATCAGAGTATCGAATTTAGTTCACTGCTAAAGTGATATGATCACTAGTAGAAAAAACAATCAGAGTATAGGATTTACATTAGTCCACTGCTAAAGTGATAAGACCTCTAGTAGAAAAACCAATCAGAGTATAGGATTTATACATTAGTCCACTAGTACAGTGATACTATTGACAATAGACCTCTAGTTGAGTAAACAATCAGAGTTTCGAGTTTACAAGTCCACTGCTAAAGTGATATGACCTCTAGTAGAAGAACCGATCAGAGTATAGGATTTACCTTAATTTACACTCGAACACATACTTATCTGTTCCCTATTCACTTGCTTTGTTACTTAATTTACACTCGAACACATACTTATCTGTTCCCTATTCACTTGCCTTGTTACTTTTACACACGAACACATACTTATCTGTTCCCTATTCACTTGCCTGGTTACTTAATTTACACACGAACACATACTTATCTGTTCCCTATTCACTTGCTTTGTTACTTAATTTACACACGAACACATACTTATCTGTTCCCTATTCACTTGCCTTGTTATTTAATTTACACACGAACACATACTTATCTGTTCCCTATTCACTTACCTTGTTACTTAATTACACACGAACACATACTTATCTGTTTCCTGTTCACTTGCCTGGTTACTTAATTTACACACGAACACATACTTATCTGTTCCCTATTCACTTGCCTTGTTACTTAATTTACACATGAACACATACTTATCTATTCCCTATTCACTTGCCTTGTTACTTTTACACACGAACACATACTTATCTGTTCCCTATTCACTTGCCTTGTTACTTATTTTACACATGAACACATACTTATCTGTTCCCTATTCACTTGCCTTGTTATTTAATTTACACACGAAAACATACTTATCTGTTCCCTATTCACTTGCCTTGTTACTTAATTTACACACGAACACATACTTATCTATTTCCTATTCACTTGCCTTGTTACTTGATTTACACACGAACACATACTTTTCTGTTCCCTATTCACTTGCCTTGTTACTTAATTTACATATGAATACATACTTATCTGTTCCCTGTTCACTTGCCCTGGTACTTAATTTACACATAAACACATACTTATCTGTTGCCTATTCACTTGCCTTGTCACTTAATTTACACAATCTTATTTCGTTTCTCAAATATAATATTGCTTTTCTCTTATTTAAATTCGGTTGATACCAAGTTACTGTAAGAGATCTTGTGTATTTCTTTTAGTGATAACTAGCCGATGGCTTTTTTTTTTCGGTCACAGGGAGATTCTTCTGCGTCCTCTGGAACTTCTAATGTCTTGGAATTGATGAAGATTTTCAGAGAGGAACAGCGGCAGGTTAATATGCTTGTTGTATTTTGTCGAATCGTAAATTGGTATATGTCACAGCAATACTTGAATGTTAGGTGTGAAGCAATATTTTCAAAGTAGGATGAAAAACATTCAGTGCACGTGACCGCCTTTAGTAAGTTGACCAGTCTGCTGTGTCAGAGCTACACTCACGGTCTTTAAATAATTGAGGAGAAGGTGCTGTCTTTGCTCTGACCTCAGCATCGTATCTTCTCAGACAAGGAATATTAGCAAGAAATTTCTAGACACCTAATTTAAGTCATTGGAGCTAGAAAATCATATTTAAAAATGATTTTTGTTTTCTTTTTGTGGACGTCGTTGGCGCAGTTGGTAAGTTCTCTGCTTTCCGACTACAGGGTTCCCAGTTCGATCCCGGTACTTTGCCGAGATTGGAATATTTTGTGACCTTCTTCTTTTCCGCCTAAGCCAACTCAGCTTTCCATCCTTCTGGGGTAGGTAAATGAGTACTAGCATCTGCTGAGAGCTAACCTGCGATGGATTAGTGTCCCGTCCAGGGGGAGTCAAGGACTCTCCGCTTAACACTACAGAAACCCGAGATAAGCGCCGGCCCCATGGGCCACTAGGCTCGAAAAGGATTTAGTTAGCTTTGTCAATGAGCTGAACATAGTGTTTCTGTTTTAGCGCTATGTTTTTTCAGGTCCCTTTTTCACAGCTTCTCAGATTCCATACATTACTGCGTAGTTCAGTTCACAGCGGCAATGATAATAACCGCGTTATAAGCTAATCGCATTAAGCAACCTTCGTTCGCTGGAAAAAAATACGGGCTTGCAATTGGTCAAAATCGATCATACGACCATGATAAATCAGAGAAGACGCCACGAACAGCGTTGATTATCAACAATACACCATGCTCCGAAATACAAAGGTTTCCGGCTTTAAAAAAGAGGAATTCTTTAAAGTTGGCCTTCATCAGAGTATATACACTCAAGTTATTTAATTTGGCGGCCTTAAATTCCTTTATTATTAAATATTATGTTTATTATTATTGTTTTTATTATTGTTAATGTATTCCTTACACAGCTGCTATAAATAGAATTTTGTTTATAAGAATTGTATGGCCTGGAGTGGAATTCAGAAATTTGAAAAGTTTTTTCAAGAATCATGGAGGGACTCAAATACGCGACCCTTTCAAACATTCTTATGATATATAATGTACTTGACTATGTTACACTACTCCGTTTCATTCAAAGCTATTTTCTTTGAAAACCTTAAATGTACCGTAAAAGTACGAATCCTATTAAAGTGTGTAGATAGGAAAGTCTTGCTTATTTTAAAAATATCCTATGTTGTCATTTAGGAATCAGAAGCAAACAGCGTTGAAAATAACAACATACCAGCTTCCGAGGAGATAGCGGAGCCTCCTACCACAGAGGTATGGAGCGGACGTAAAGACTTTGGTTTGTGGTTACAAGATTTTAATTTGGGAAAGGGTTCGTTTTATATTGGGCTTCTGAAAACATTTTTGTGTCTGATTCCATAAAATTTTGCACCACCAACTAATTAGAGTCAAGTAGAGTCAAGTAGAGTTGCACTAGCGATGACTGGTACGTGAGCTAAACTGAAAACCGCAAGATAAACGTTGCCAATTTCAATTTACCGCGTTTTATAGATCAAACTCGACCATTTTATGATTATTCTAATTGTCTAAGTTGAAATCTTTATACCATGTATAACTCATGTGATAGTTAACTAACAGCTTTGTAACATTGCAAAAAAAGTTCCTATTTCATGCAATTTTGCATGTCTACAAGCCCAATATGTATCAAGCGGCGACCAAAATAATACGAAAAGGAACTGATTTTTTCCTTGTATATTTTTGCGAAATTCACGCGGGATAATCAGTCAAATGAAAAATGTAAATTGGGCATAGTTCATTTTCTTCAGCGAAAATCAACCTTTTTGTATGACATGTCTCTGTTTTTTCTGTAAGCTCATAAAAACATGGCATTGTATTTGCGCGGCATTAAAGCCACCGGTATTGACGTCGAAACAACCCCGATAAATTTGTTAAGTGTGCGACAACACAAAAGATGTAATTTGCGCTAAGCTGCCTTTAAAAGTGAAGTACAGCCAGTGGAAAAGAGTCGAGGCTGAAGACGGTAAGAAGAAAATGAAGGTAGTGGAAGAAAAAAACGACAGAGCGGCGTTCTGTGTGAAATGGAAAAAGGCCTTAGACGAGTTTGCTTCACACTGTAAAAGGGCTAAAACGCAATATGAGCAAATCCGTTTTCTCAAACATCTTCCACAGGGGTATGTGATAGTACAAATGGACTTTGCAGAGAACTTTACGTGTCTTATACAGATGAAGAAATTCAATCGGCCTTCTGGACACCCCCTCAACAAATCAACTTACACCCTGTTGTAATTTATTACAAGGATCATGGTGAAATTTGCCATAAAAGCATCGCGATAGTTTCGAATAAACTTCAACATAACAGCAGTACAGCCTACGCCATCATAAAAGATATAATACCTGACATCGAGCAAATCTGCCTTGAAGAACTACTACACATCCATTATTATACCGACAGTCTTACATCACAATATCGCATTTTTTACATCATTGTGAATCACAGAGAATTTGCAGTGTCAGCCTCATGGAATTAATTCGAAGCGGAGCGTGGCAAAGGGCCTTGTGATGGCAAAGGAGGTACTGCCAAACGTATGGCTGATGAGGCAAACAAGCAAGTAAAGGCCAAGATTGAGTCTGCAAAAGACTTCTTTGTAAGTACGTCTCAAGCGTTCCATGTGCCCAGGCAAAGTCTGATATCAATAATTTTAGGGAGTTAGTAACCTTTTCTGGGACGATGAAAGTGCATACAATATTCTCAACAGAACGAAAAAACGAAATAACAGTGAAAGAAACATCCTGCTTTTGCACCGGTTGCTTTTCTAGTGGCATGTTTATTGCAACGAAACCTGTGGGTGGAAAGAAGCACCTCCTGAAGGAGTTTAAATCAACTGCAAGTGAGTCAGTCGATTACAGGGTGGTAGCCGTTTACGATATACAATGGTACGTTGGAAAAGACGAAGACCACACCTTTTATATCACGTTCTTGACGTCCTCAACAAAACACCCAAATTCTTTCAAGTAGCCTTTAAAAGCAGACGAGTTGTGGATATCAGCTAAAGACCTCCTTGCTGTAATTGAGCCCCATACACCGTTTGCAAAAAACACGAAAAACACTTAAGCGTTGCCCAGGAAATATTAGAAATGGTTTGAGGCGCGTGAAAAATTTCCAAAACTGTAACCTCCGTTAACGAAATGAATTTGTTTCAGTCATTGAAATATGCATTAGAGACAAAATTGATGACATATCTTTTAGTTTTTTGTTGTCTTTTTCACTGGCTACACGCATCGAATAATTATATAAACCTGATCAGCAGAATTAAATGTAGACCGTTATTCCTATAATTGTCGAATTAATTAATTCATTATATTTATTATGTAAGGATTAAGTCATGAAATTAACTGATTGTATTATTCTACGAAAGAACGCATAAACCTGAATTACCCAGCTAATTCTGTTACTTTCAGTTATACAATGTATCTTAAGTATTTCTTGTTGTAATGGTAAAATAGATTAGATTATTGTATTTCATATTTTGGTAACCTCCGTTACGTATTTTATGTTACCACAGATATGCAAAGTTTGTCATACATTACAACTCATACGGGAAAATGTTAAAATAAATGAGATTTTAAAAAATGTTGGAACATTTTTGAAGGCTGCAGTAACCAATACGCACTGTTTAAGCGTTGGTTGATGGTGCGCTGATCGTAAAAGTATTTTAGTAAAATGGCAAACAAAACCCTTAAAGTATGACTCTGATTTGTCTTTTAAGTGTAGTTTCGGAAATGCGCTTTTGTTGTTTATTGGTTTGTTCCAAGCGAGAGATAAAAAAGCCAAGAATGGTGAAAAAAGACAATTTGTTAGAATTTTTTTGCTTATTTTCTGTATTTTTTCCAAACATTAACCGTCTAGTAAAACAGGGTTAAGGTTAATCCCTATAACTTTTTGAAGATTGAAGATTACATAAAAATTTTTTGGAATCTCAAAATTTGTTTTTTGTGGAATCAAGAAAAAATATTCTTTCTTTAAACGGTGACTTTCATATTTCACCATTTTTAAAACCCTAATGGCCGGCAACGCTTATCTTGGAATGGGCGCGTATTGTGATTTTACATGGCAGTTGTGTGGGCTAAATAACGTATTATTGTGATCAGTTCTACATGGCATGCAGTTGCGTGGGCTAATATCGCATTGTTTTAATATTACATGGCATTTGTGTGGTTTAAATAACGCAATGTTATGATAATAACCGACAGTTGTGTTGGCTAAATAACGCAATATTGTGATATTAATTGGTAACACTTGGCGCTTCTTCTTAGAAGCTGCTGCCTAAAGGCCATTACAGTAATTGATATTGTTACGTACCAACTATCAAAGTCCATTTTTCTCACAGAAAGGAAAATAACTTGCTGTAAACTAGTGTGACCTGGGTCGGTGTTTCTAAAGAAATAATTTAGTTATATATATGTAAATTATACACCTTAACTGTAAACGTACTGGACGTTTCGTAGAATTATTCCGTTTACTTTGGTATTTTTATTGGAAGAGAGGGAATCATGCATGTGAACAAGCTACGCTTGTTTCCGGCAACCAAGTGGTCAGTGGGCAACATTATGTTATGGACAGTAAATACCAAAACCGGAAGTAAATTGTAATTAACTGCTTTTTGTTGTTCTTTAATAGCTGCTATATAACTAAACGCCTATTAACCCTTTCAGCCCCAGTTCAATTTTTAAGTTCTCCTAACTTGCTCCCATACTTTTCATTGCACAAGTTTGAGAGAATTTCAGCTTAAATCAATTTTCATTTTCTCATTACCAAATGTCATATTTTGTATGTGTTTTGTAAGGAGAAGTTGAGTATTGATAACTGCTTGGGAGTGAAAGGGTTAAACTCAGGAAAACAGTATGTTTTGCGATTCCTCGACAGCCATGTTTCTCTCAGCTCTCCCTGGAAAAACAGGAACACAAAACATACTGTTTCTCTCAAACTTGGTCAATAAATGTCAAGTAGTTAAGAACATAATACAAATTCGTTTCTCTGACTCTTTAATACGTAGGATGGAGAGAAAAAATCTCCTGCGAATTCAGCGAAAAGTTACAGTTCCACTAGCAAGAAAAACCAAACTCCTGCAAGAAGGCCATCGGTATGTGTTTGATATTGTTGATGTAGCGATCTTTTGTCGGTTGATAACCATATAGCATTCATGCAAAAGGGGTAGATTTTATTTGTTCAAAAAATTTAAGTTGGATTTTAGAAACATGAATTATTAAAGTATTATTATTAAACGAATTTTGTGAGTTATTGCGGGATAAAGATTGACCTCTTTCCCAACCATATTTTCACTCATAAGTCTATGGATAACCAGGCGTAGCCATAACGCTAGCACTTTGTGAGTGGGTAAGACTTTTCTAATCTTCTGTTTGTCTTCGATTTTGCTTCGGCTGGGCAAATTAGTCAAAAACAAACCGGCTTTCTCTCGAATGAACCACGAGGATTTCTACCGCGAGGGACTGTGCAAAGGGCAACTATCGAAATGTTTTCGTAAACTCTAGAATTTATATCGAATGCAACTGCGTTCGAGCTACGTTATTCTTAAATTTCCATTTGGTTAATTTTTGATTTTGCAGATTGCGCCGAGTAAAAGTAAGAAGTTGTTTTTACTGAGGTTAAGTTTTTCTGCCATTTTCTTTCATAAATCAGGCACTGTTTTCAAACACTTAGACTGATGCTGCTTTTCCTTTCTTCTCTCACCATGCTGATTGCCTTGCTCGTTGACTCGTTTTCTTGCTGCTTCATCGTTTGCATCCAACTGGGTGCATGATGCAGGATAGCTCTTTGGCATGGTATATTCGATAGTCTGATTTCGATCTAGTCTAATTGTAGTATGCGGGCGGGTAACCTGCTTAGGAGTGTAACCTATGTGCGAGTTACCTTACTTAGCATGTGAACGCAACGCTGAAAAAGTAAGTTTATCTACCCTACCTTCATATAACAGGACCTAAAAGGGTCAAGCTTAACTTTCTTTATTGATATATTATTAGTGTTTGTAAATTTGTTTCAGATAATGGAGCATCTTGTTTCTTTATTGCAGAATACTCCTGCTGGTGCACTGAGAAAGCTTTCGGGAACTGTTAACTCTGGTTTACACCAAATGAAAGACTCGCACAGTCCCATCCGTACGAAAGACCCCTCGTCTTCTTCCAGCAAAGGTTCTTCGAGTTACCTTCAACATCCCAAGGGCACAAGACCTAGATCTCCCTTATCGAAAGCAAAAAAGGCAGACAAGCAAAGATAACTAGTGTTTGTTAGGTTCCATAGTTGTACAGATTTGTTGATTTTTATTTATGAATTATTGATAGCTTACACGCCTTTTATCAGAACAGTATATTGTTGCATTGATGTGAGAACAATATTTTGAGGTTATCTGTCGTTACGCTATTATCTAAATTTTCTTATGGGAACATCTTTGCTAATGAAAGAAATCTTTTTAAACTTGGAAATTTAATTGCTTATATAATATTTTTCTTGCGAATTGTATTATTATTTTTATATTATTTTTTCGCAAGAATTTTTTGCTTAGAAAGTTAATTATTGGCGATTGGCTCAAAACCGCAACATTTTCCGTGAAAGTTATTTTCTTTTACAATTTTCTAACCAATGCATTAGTGTAAGCAGCAATACTTTGTTTTACAAAAAATAATCAGAAGGATTCCTTTCAGAAGATCCATTTCAGTGGTCTCGTAGAGTTTTCGAACTGATTTCCCAAAGTGTTTAGGCTTTCTTGGAAAATCTACGTTTTAGGCTGCAATGCAATTCATCTTCTTATACATGATTGCTTTGCATTGTAAATTAAGATTATATCTGGTAGTTTTTTGGCGCTTTGGTTTAAAATATTTGGTGTACATTCGTTGTAAATAGAATTTCCCATTTTGTTGTATTACGCGGCATCGTTGGAGCCGTTCATAAGATCACTGAATTCCTGCCACAAGGTCTCAGGTTCATTACCCTGCTCTACAGAGATTTCATTCCTTTGTGCTACCTTTTCCCTCAAAAATTACTCGGTTTTTTATCCTTCTGTGCTGGGTTATTCAAAGTTGGGTTAATATTAACCCAGGGTTAAGCAAAAATTACAACAGCATTTGCTTCTATTAGAAAAATATTACCATTCTTTCAAACTACTGTTCAGATTATCTTTGAAAAAAAATTGTTAATCCCAAAGTTACAGGTCCAGTAGTAGCTGTAAGGTTGGAAACAAAACCAAGGGTTAAACATTTAACCCTGGGTTAGTTCTAATTAATGAGGTTTTGAACAACTAGGCCCTGAAGTTGGTAAATGAGAGTAAGCATCATCCAATGGGAGCAAACCTGGGGCTGGTTATTGTCTGCTGTCACATCGTTCATTTTTGGAAACTCGTGTCATCTACATTTACGCCAACCTCGTGCGCAGGCTCATATCACTGGCGAAGAGGTAACGTCAGTGAAATGAGCCTGGGACGAGTTCCATTTAAGCATTCTTGTAATATTCTTAACAGATGAGTATTTCATTTGAAAGCTCGCTACTTTATTTCTTCCCTTGTTATTGCTCAATTGATGAATAGTTTTGATCATTGGTTTGTGAATGATAGAATTATACTCTAAATTATTGAATCTAATCTCGAATATGTATTGATCAGTGATTCATTAAAGCTGTGTTACCCGAATAACTCTTTTGAGGTCATCAGATAAGCTTGACACCTTTCCCTTTAAACTACCTCAAGAAATGATGATCCTGGCAGCCATTCAGTGACAGCAGTTTCAGCCTTTTTATTTCTTATTAGCAAATCATAAGGAAATTACCGGAACGAACCGACCGCAACCAATGAAACGAAACGACAAGTTATTGAGATGTCGAAAATAAGCCCCTCTCCATGAAACATTGTTTGAGCGTATTCCGTTCTAATTTTTTACTCTTAGGGGATAGAGCTTGCAATTTTGGGAACTTTGTACACATACACTTCAGTATACGAGTTTCTTCAATGTTTCTGAGTTCAGCGTCGCTATGTTGACAACAATCATATCAATGTCACCATATTGGTTGGTTTGTTCAATCAAATACCGTGGAACCCCGTAATAACGCACACCGAACGGACAAGAAAAGTGGGTGTTCATATACCAAGGTTCGTGTAGTTCTGTCGCAGTTATTAAGTTTGTTCTGAAAATATTCTACTTGTTTTCTCAGAGATTTTGTGAAAGTAGTGGCCTTCTGTATAGTAAACCTAAATACTGTGTATAACATAAAGCTTTAAAGTCGTACTGGATTTGCTATTTTAATGCATCTGTAGTGGCCTAATATGATAGGATCTAGCCCGCAGTGCAGTGCTTTTGGTTCGAGTCATGCGATTGCGCTTGTGCACCATCGCGCACATAAAAATAGACCCGAGATGAGCGGAAAACAGGGTCTCTACCCACAAAAAAGCACCCACCTTCGGTTTGAACACTATACATGATTTATATCCGTACGCGTCCAAGTTTGTACCAATAATCACATTTTATATGTAAGAAAAAAAAGATTTTCCTTTTCATCCCATGTCCATAATATTTAATAAAAAAAAGGAAAACACAAATTAACTGTTAAAGCTTTTGTGCCTTGTTTAAATAGTTGGTAGCTCCGACTGGAGTTCGTGAGTGGTTTCTAGTTTCAAAATGACGTATGATATGGCAGTTAGCTGTCACTTATGAAATAAGATATTTGCTCCTTGTGTTTGGATTTACTGGTACAAGAACTGGTCGAGCTTAGATTGAACCGCTTGATACGTGTCGCTGCGCCTCCCAAAGTATTTGCTCTTTGGGTTCGTTCACTTTAACCTCTTACTTGATTTCTTCTTTTGCACCAGTCAATGTCACCAAATCCCCCCAACCTTGGGCATTAGGCATAGAAATTGTGCCCCGGTGTGCGGGGCGTTGGACGTGTTAGATTATTGCGAAATTTTGGCGGGGGATTAAACGGAGTTTAAACAGTTTTGATAAAATGCCGCAGAAGAGTCTGGGAGCTAACTTTGCACTGCTATCGTTTGCGTGATAAAGTTTTAAATAGATCTCAGTGGAGTTTGTCTTCCTGTCTTTGTTATTGTTAATAAATCATCTTGACTGTTCCACACTTTATATAATATGCGATTATACAAGGTGTGGGATGTTTCTAGAACGCTGCGGAAAGCAGTAGTAGCCAAGTCCTACGATGAACCGGTTGAAAAAGGTGAGTGATTTGACCGCGTAAAAGCGAGCCCAAGAAAGCTATTCCACATGGGTTGCTTGGGCTTTGATACAGCAACAGTTAACCGTACTGGATGGCTTTGTGATGAATGTAAAGGTTTGAAGACACTTATATACAATCCTATATGTCGAAAGACCTTTGCAGGTTCCATTTGCTGTTTGTAGTTGGCAAACTTAAGTATTAGGCCCTGATTATATGGAACGGGCTGGCCCGGTTGAGCGGACTGAGTTTTTCTAACGAGATCCCGGCTGTCCCCATGAAATCTGTAAAAATTTGGCTCGCGATTACATGTAATACCGGGCTAAAGTTTAGTTTTCAGCCCGCTTAACCGGGCCAGCCCGTCTTATATAATCAGGGCCTTAGTCTTGCAGCATATGTATTCCCGTGGGAAATTTCTGCTAAAAGCAAGATAATGGCCTAGATATGTTCAATACAGCCTAGTGCACCTAGCTAAAATTTGTTGTTGACAGTTATGAAATTTGTTTTGGTACGTTTTATGGCTATGTTTTATAGTATGACCTATTTTTTCAACATGAAAACGAGGCTGTCAAAGAAAATGACTCCAAAACGCTTTTTTGTTAACGGAACGGCCTGTAATATCGTATCAACTATTGATTAGAGTGCTCTGGACATAGCATTATTGTGTAACTCTGTGGTCACGTGACCAGTTAGACTTGAAAACGAGGGTTAACAACTATGTCTTGATAATCACTCTACTTTTCGTGAAAGCAAGTACACAACTATCAACTGAGAAAAAATGCATGAGAATCAACACAAAGTGAATTGGCAAAACACACTCATGGTGAAGTGATCATGAGATCATCAAAAAGAGGCCAAAACAAAATACTGATATATCTATTCTAATCAACAACATTCATTTTTGCACTCCATTTGGCGAATGCAAGGCTACTTTAAGGAACAACTGACCTAAGATATCACTTAGGTATTTAATCAAACTGATTGAGGTCATCCAAGTCATCAGGATCACTGTCGTTATCATCGTGGTCATCATAATAAAAATCTTCTGCCAAGGTATTATCCCATGATTCTTCACCATCGGAACATTTACACAAATCTGTGCACTTCACTCCGGATTTAAAGCATTGGCATCGATTGTTACTACATCTTTCCTTTGAACATCCGCACTTAACAAGTTGGACAATTGCTTCTGGTGCTGGAGGTAATGATGTCATGACAAGGTACCCATATATCTTCTTCCATCCTCCACCCATAACCTTGAAGCCATGGTAGCTCTGGATTTGATATTCTGTCTGAGTTCCAGACCATTGCTTGGTAGTGCGCTCTCAAGATAGCTTCGTACAGAGCAGACTTGGTTGGTGGTAGTCTCTCTGATTGGGCTTGCTTTTTTTGAATAGGTACCATCTAAGGTCTTGCACTTATGTAATCGTTGTTTTTGGGAAATACAGCTTACAGACAAACTTTTCAATTCCATTGATTGTGTCTTCAGATGGGTATGATGTTGTCCCAAATGTTGCCAGGGCTGTAAATATTCTTCTTGTAATGCCTTGAAACAGGCTAACTTGCCTTTCCCAGAAAATGCATCTGTGTTGTCAGCTCCGCTCAAGGCATGGAAGCCCGGCAGTGCTAAGGTTTTTGGTAAGCCAAGTGCTTGAACAATTGGCTTCAGTGGGAATTTTCGACGGTGCTGGCAAAGTCGACATTGTCAACAGCAAAGAATATATGTCTTCCTTTGACAAACCAAGGAGGTACATACACTCCGCCATCACTATCCATCCTCTCTATAACTGCGGATTCAATCTGAGCTTCTATTCGAAGTAACAGATTGTACTCAATGGACATTCCAAATCCATGGAGAAGGTTGACTATTTCTTTGCTACATAACGCTTGATGAACAGCAAGCCCAACAGCCACTTGTTGAGGCATCTCCCTGGGTTTTTTTAATACTTCTGATGTTTTATTCTTTCGTTATTTGTAGGAAAGACACATACAAATCGTTGTTTGAGCTAGACTCGTTACTGTTTTGCGAATTTCCATTGATTTTTCATCTTGAGACAACTTGTGTGGACCTTGGATCAACCATCTATAAAATATGCACAGCTCTTCCGGTATATGGCTTGTTTCAGCATCTTCAAGTGAACCAGCGAAAGTCCATTCTTGGCTCTTGTTGATCAATTTTCTGAGAATAGAAGCCACATCAAAGAGTGTTTTCATTTCCTCTTTACAATTAGGTTAGATCATTTCTGACATCTGAACAGCAACATCTTTTGTCTTCTTTATCGTGACTCTTTCGGATTCATTAACTCTTTTTGCTGTATGGAATTCAATTTCTGGAATTTCATGTTTTAACATCTGCTTCAGAAATTTTCGGTCAGATTTTGGTTCTGGAACGTGATTGGCTTTCAGGATACTCAAGTAGGCTGATTGTAGGTCTGCCATAGTTAGAATGTTGCCACAATTTAACTCTATCTCTGTCATGCTGAAAAATTCTATTTTAGCTGCAACCTCATTTGCTGCTCTTGATTTACACGATGAAGACTCTGATACGGCTGGTTTGCGTAGAACACCAGTGACATGTCTTGTCCAGCACTTCTAGCTCTAATGGTATTTGATGTCAATGGCATGAGCGTCACTGCCACCCAAGGATGTATTAAGTTTGACAAGTAGCTTCTGATTACTTGCTAATTCAATGGCGGTACGAAGGGAATTGCCTGCAGATTCGGTTCTTACCTTGTGAAGAAATTCTCTGTAGGCTTCGTGTCCTTCACAGAAGAGGCAAACAGTTTTGTCGTATGGTGAGGTTTGGGATCGGGTTAATTTAATTGAATTAGTTTCTTCATTTCGGCCTTGGCTTGATTTTTTTCGTCTTGACTCTTCACCTTCTATTTCTCTTTGGAATCTTAACTGAGCTTTCTTTAACAATCCTGCAGTATGCACAACATTCTGGGAACTAGAACGGTACCAGATTTTAAAATGTTCACCAACAGCAGCCCACTTCTCAAGAAATTCCAACACTTTGTGATAACAGCTTGGCTTTTCTACTAAACTCTCATCATTTAAACACAAGCAAATGATGCACAACTGGAAATCCACGTTTATCCGCTTTTTATCCTCCATTCAGTTATCAAAAAGGCTACATTTCCTCTATAGTGCATGTAAGTTTTTTCAACATGGCGGCTGCATGTCTGTTTTGCAGGGGAATATCAGCTGACCAATAATATTGCATGTAAGTGGGACCCAGTCTTTTTCCGAAAAATATTTACATTTTTCTCATTTCAAAGTGTGTTTTAACAATTCACTTTCTGTTGATCAGTCTTATACCTTTCCTATCAAACAGTTGGTAATAGTGTACTTGCTTTGACGAAAAGTAGAGTGATTATCAAGAACTTTAACTGCACGAACTACCCAAACTCAACTCCACGGTTTGGCCGGAATCAACACGTATGCGCACAACCGGTTTCACCCGTGTATCTACAGTACACGTCCTGTTAGAGTGTTGGTTCTGGCCGAACCGTGGAGTTGAGTTTGGGTGGTTCGTGCAGTTGAAGTTCTTATGATTATCAAGACATATTTGTTAATCCTCGTTTTCAAGATTAACTAGTAACGTGACCGCACAATTACACATTAGCACTTTGCCAGTATGTCCAGGGCACTCTAATCAATAGTTGATATGATTTTACAGGCCGTACCGTTTAATTAACAAGCGTTTTTGAGTCATTTTCTTTAGCAGCCTCGTTTTCATGTTGAAACTGAATTACATCATACTAAAAGGCAGCCATAAAACATACCCAAATAAATTTCAGAACTGTCAACAACAATTTTTAGGCTTACTAGA
This sequence comes from Zoanthus sanctaehelenae, assembly GCA_028564885.2. Lineage (NCBI taxonomy): Eukaryota > Metazoa > Cnidaria > Anthozoa > Zoantharia > Zoanthidae > Zoanthus > Zoanthus sanctaehelenae. Next base: position 18,959 of record JAOTRI020161745.1, read on the forward strand.
CTCTATTGAACATATCTAGGCCATTGGTTTGTTTTCAGCAGAAAATTCCCACGGGACTTCCTTTTCAAACATATGCTGCTAGACTATATCCATGATATATATACCAGCTATACTCAAACTTAAATTCACATCTCCATCACAATATCATAGCACATTACTATTTACTATTTTTATTGTGCACAGAACTGAAATCAGTGAGCAGAAAGGGCCGGAGATCAAGGCTAAAGAAGAGATAACTCAATGAGTTGAAGGAGTTAGCAGAAGGCAAAGCATTCAAATTGATTTTATAGCATGGCCCCGGCATTGGTACAGCTGAAATACCCCACATGGCGGGGCATAAGCAGTGTTTAGAAACCCCAAAAGTCCTATCCTCGCCTAATGCCCGAGGTTGGGGGGGGGGGGGGGAAGGGTTACATGATTGACTGGTGCATTTCGCACCGGACAACTTCATAGCTAGATTATTTGCTGCGTGCAGGTAAAATTATAAATCGTCAGATGCTCTTGACCAAAACAAAATTTATGCAAATAGGATTTAGCCAAAGGCTTTATACCATTGATGACAATTTTTTATTGATTCAATAATTGCATTTTACGATGAGATATACATTAGTCTCGTATCCGACAAAAGGTCCAATCAACTTTCTTTGTTTAAGAGCAGCTGCAACCCATCTTGTCAGTAAAAATTACTAATCTTGAAGAAACTTTTCATATCAGGTAGGAAAAAAAAACTTGTTCTTATCAAAAAGAAAAGAAATGGCGGCTTATCTGGTTTTCGTCCACGTAGTAAAAATAACATTTCCCCGGTGTTTGTTGAAGATATGATCTTGACCTGTTGTGTTATAATAATGTTTTCACCTGTATATCAAAAGTTTAATGCCTATGACGCGAGTTTAGAGAAGCGCATTTTGTAATAAATGTGAAACTGTGTCATACTTTGTGTGTTTTATAATGGGTTGCTAAGTTAATTTAGTGAAGTCTCTCTAAGTAAGACATTTTCAGATAATCGGAGTCTCAGCCTCTAATTGTTCTTAACTTGTTCTTACATTTTGTAGTA
>JAOTRI020161850.1:0-19999 GCA_028564885.2 Zoanthus sanctaehelenae
ATTCACAACTGTTGACTATCAGCAGATAGTAAACAGTGAAAGAGCCAATCAAATTCACAGATTCACAATAGAACATATAAATTTATACTAAATCCTATTATCTACTTTTCACCCAAACCAAAAATCTACTTTTGTTTTAGTTACATTGAACTAACTTTGCACTGATTTTTATAATTAAATTAAGATACATGTTGCTTTCTGCGAATAAAATTGATGCATACTTTTGTTTTGTAAGTTATCAATGGCATATTAACCAATTATTGTTAATGAAAAAAAAAGAGAAATAACAAATTAAGAAAGTTAATATGTGGAAAATATTGAGAAAAACATATCTATAAAATACCAACACATGTCAGCCATTTTAAAAAAAACACAACTATTAACTTAAATCATTTTCAAATAAATGCATCAAAATAATAAAAGAAAAAAAAGGAAATTATGTGTACGGTTAGCATAGGTGCTACGATGTCAATCTTTCGTGCGGGAGGCTCGGGTTCGATTCTGTGTATGACCGACACTAACGGTCTTAAAATAATTAAAGAGAAGGTGCTGCATTTGCTCAAATATCTGCAAATAGTTAGACTTTCCTATTATTATTATTATTATGATGATGATGATGATGATGACGACGACGACGACGACGACGACGACGACGACGACGACAACGACGACGACGACGACAACGACGACGACGACGACGATGATGATGATGCTGATGATGAAGAAATGACGACGACAACGACGACGAGAACTCAAATCATGTTATCGGGGTAAGGCCAACTATATAGCTGGGTTCCACTAGTGACAACGTATCAAGAAAAAAAAACTGCCAAACATAACCCTTTCTTCCCTTTACAAAATAAATCGCTTAAAAGAATTAAATTAAACTTAAAGGTAAACCTTATCGAACTCTGCATCAGCCTCTTTCTTGAGAATTTCAATAGGTATTTGCAGCCTCTCAATTTCTAGTTCTTGTTGTTTACAGCTCTCCTTTTGTATTACATACTCTTTTTGGCAATCTTCAACACAGTCCTGCGATCGTTTCACGTCCAGCTGAGCGTTTGCTAACACTGGTTCAAGGCTCTTTATGTCCTCCTCCATTTTGGTGATACTGCACTGTGCTTCTTCCATACGATTTAGAGCTTTCTCAAAACGTGAAGTCTCCTCCTATAGCATACAATATAACCACTATTAGTTATTTCTGATAGAAAGTGAGTTATGAGGATACTCTATTTTATTTTATTTGAAGTGACAGTTTATGGGATTTAATAAATAATTTTGTATTGTTACTGTTACGGAATAACTAGTGATTAACGTGAATGAACTTAGAAAGGTTTTCAAACCTGTGAAATACATTTTTGTATATTAAACTTTACCATACAATACAAAGCAATACTTTCTTTAACGTGGATCCTACACTTAACTCCAGGCTAGTTTACAGCTAGTTCACCTAATAAAAAAAAAATGTAATACGTATCGTAACTATACTAACTAATATCAATACACGGAGATATTAATAGAACTAAAATGTAGTTATAAGAAAAAAAGTTACGCCTTATAAAAGTACTAAAATCAAAAGAATTTGTATGAATCAAATGAATAAACATATTTTAACCTCTAATGTTCCATGTAAATTCTTTGATTCCTGTTTTCTCTCTAAAACCATCAAAAAGATAGCACCATTTTTTTGCGGCAAAGTATCTCCATCAATCCAGATCAAATTTAGCGGTGTTTACTTTAGTAAGGATAAAACATATTTTCCTCTTATTTGAACCGCTGATCGCTTGTATCCTGTGTACTGAAATGCTTGGTACACCCTTGCATTGACTCACGATACGGTATGGACTTGAATCACTCATGTTCGTTGTTAGTAACTTCCTAATATTAAACTGTGTTCCGAATAGGAGGCTACTCGGTTCGCTCACAGATTTTTTACAAAGTGAAAGTGGCAAAATCTATAATTATTTTCTTCTCTTTTATTACTGAATTTAGTATAAACAAAAGGAATAAATTTATGATTTTGCGATCTCGGAATGTCTTTAGTTACACGCAATAAACTTTCATGCTTTCCATCAGTATCAGACGAGAAGAGTAACGCAAACGCAGTCAAGAAATTTGAAAAGTCCAATTAGTGCATAAATTCCACCTTTACAATGTCAGTCATTATATATTCTTATCAATGATCAGTGGTTAATATTCTCGGGTATTGCAGGAGTTCATTCAGAAATATTTTCCAGCTATAGCGGAGCTCGATGGTAGGAGACGTGTTAGAAAACACGAAGATGAACTGAACTTTCTAAAGTCAATCTTCAATATTTTAAACAAAGCATTTCACACAGCAATCTATATGGCGTTACTCTTGCAGGTATCTTCATTATTTAGGCTTTTTTTAAATTTTAGCTGTTGTTTATGTGGAATCGTCAATTCTTCTGAAAACGCAATTTTGTTTGTTTGCGAGTTCTCTTCCTCGTTGTAACACAAAGTTCTGCATTTTGATTGGCCTGTTAGCTTTGTTTAGTTTGTTATCCAATCAGATTTCAATTTTTGAAGTTGTAATTGCACGAATATGCAAATTTCTGCACAGAATCACAAATTTTTGCACAGAATTACAAAGTTATTGCACTGCTCTTAACCAATCAGAATAATGTAATTTTTTCATGCATATGATTTAAAATGTAGTACATCGCATCAACTCACAGAACTTCACTTTCTATTACAAGCCTTTTGTTATTTTGTGGTAAAATAATATTCACATCATGCTGCTACTAAAGTATCCAATACAAGTTTACCAATGTTAAAAAACAGATTTTTTTTCTCAAAAGTTTAGAGAAAATTGTCACGTTGTCACTGCCACGTTTTGCTTTTTCTCCGGCACCATTTTGTAATTTTTTCATGTGTATGATTAACAAGTAATGGAAACTTTTACTCGTTCGATATTGAATTGGTTAGCATTTGTGTTTTAAAAAGCTCGATTCTGATGCTTTTTGTGAGACATTCGTGCAAATTGATTCCAGATTAAACTCGTTAAGGTTCGGTTGCATAGGCAAATACGAGACTTCTTTACAATCAATACTGCTGTGGTTAATGGACAAAAAAAAAGCTTGGGTATTGGCGGTTTTACAGAGCCTGGTAAACTAAATGCCATGTTTATGGACCACTGAGTTGGAGGCATCATACAAACTACTGCACGCCTGATCTTAATGTAAATTAGGTCATTTATATCTCAGTTGAAATTTATTTTGGTGGAATTTTTAGCTCTCTTTCAGAAAAAACAATTTTCATTTCAGGCATTCTTAAAATTTTGGTAAGTACAAAGACGGAAAATCTCTAGCATTATCCATTTCCCCTTCAAGGATAATTGTTACATACTACACTTATTTACCTGTTTTTTTAATCATTATGAAAAAATATCGCTACTTCTTGAACTGTGAAAATTATTTATCTTAGTTGGTATCACATGCAAAGGACAAGTTGCTGAGCAACATTCAACGTGCCTCACGGCACGCGTGTTATAAACAGATATCTGAACAGACATAACTATAACGCTGCTGAACAAATAGAAAAACAGTTACTGTTCATAAGCAGGATGCCCAAATTGTGTGCAATTCTACCATTGGTTTCGGCTCCATTAAATCCTGTATCAATTGAAAAACAATTTAGGTGGAGCCACCCACTAAGTGAGCAGAGTAACTGAACAACGTGACAACAATATGACTATAAGTCTAGTACAAATTTATTCCCTTTTTTCTCGTTACTTCTTGTTCTTGTTACTTTGTTTAAAAAAACGTAATAAATTCACAAGATTTTTCTAAATAAATTTTTGATAGAAATGTTGATAAAACATGCAAAGGACTGCCGACTAAACATAATAAATAGAAAATTTTTGATAAAACTGTTGGCTAAACATACAGCAATAATTTATGCGCTATTAATCAAACTCTGTTCATCGTCCTAAGCAGGGCAATGATAAGGAAATTTTTCTAGCGACTCACTATCGATGCAAATTATAGTAAAACTGCTGCCGTATCAAAAACTCCATTCATTGAGAAAACAATCTAATTTAATTTACCTTTTCTTTTTTACAAATCCTGTCGCAATACGTTTTGAACAGATCCACAAATTCCAGGAACATGTCTGGAGGATACATTTTTAACCCACTGAATCCATAAAGCTTTTCAGCCATACTCCTTGCAGACAGATGCACCTGAGCCATTATGGAGCATATGGTTGCTATCTTCATCTCTCTCTCTGTTATCGACCAAGGAACATGGTCAAACAGTTTATCTTCAGCATCAAGAATCTTGTCTGCAATACATTCAAGTGCTTCATGTGGCCAGGCTTGATACACGTCCACACAACAGCTGCGGGTAATTATTGCTGGAAACTTGGAGAATGGTGTATTTTTAGGAGTGGTGTCAAATGTAAGTGGTGTGTACTTAAAGCACACCACCAAGTGTAAATTATTTCGGACGCGGCGCAAAAATCTTTCCTGAGCAATGTCTTGGTTTTCTGTTCTGCGAGCTCCCATTTGACCACCAGGGAGAAGCTGGCTTGAAATCATTGACAATTCATTACTGGTGTACAGACCAGGGCATGTAGCTGAAATATTTACGTACAAAACTAAAGTAAAATGGCAACCAATCAAGTTTTTAGCAATGCTAAGGGATCTAACATTTTGAATCTTAAAAAAAAAATAAAAAAGCAGAAATACTTTAGGATAATTTCATATTAGAAAAAATAAGACTTTTTAATCATCCCCCCTTTTCATTCAATGAAGTAAACTCTTCCATAAAGGTTGGTGAGAATTAACCTAGGGTTATACGGTTTTAGTGTCTATTACTAATGGGCCAAAATTTATTTGTTACTACTATTTTAAAAGGCGGAATTGTGTAAGATAATCATACTAAATGGTAATACCTGTTTGTTTCTTTCCCTAAATAGAAGGATGAGTCATTGGAAACATAAATAATCATAAAAACTAAAAAATATTTCGAACTCACTTTAATTTGTTTCATTGAACTGAAGTTGTAACAGAGTAAAGAAAAGTGGTACACAATATAATTAATCAACACAAACTCTAATATTTGATTGGTTTTGAACTTTTGTAAAGAGTTTAGTGCCTTATCTATCTAAACATTCAAATCACTCAATGCAATAAAAAAATAAAATCTTTGGTCCCAACATAAAAACGGAAGTGTTCTTTAATGTATAATGGAGTCAGAGTCGAAGTCAGAATCAAAAGAGCACAGTGATACAATCTAGTGAAAATCAAACTGTCGGATTTCAATCCTGCATATGACTCCGTCGTTTATCATCCAGTGAAAACTTCAGTCAGAGTCGAAGTAGAATTTGAAAAATAAGCCAATAACAATGTTTGATTCCAAGCCCCATATTATTTGGGCTGTACTCGGAAGGCCTGGGAATTGTCATTGCGATTGGTTGGTTCTGCCATTTCTGCTTCCGACTTCGACAATCTAGTTTCACTCGATCATAAGTGACGGAGTCATAAGCAGAGTCTGAAAAAAAATGAAAATGTTCTGATTTTTCCAACTCCAATTCTGTCGACATTGTGACTCCGCTGCCGACTCTGATCTTTGATTTTCACTAGGCCATAAGCACACTTACTCCAACTCTGTCGTTAGTGAAAACCATCCTTAAATGAATGGCATAAGAAAAGTATCATAAATAGTGAGTATATAAAAAACAGAGTGTTTTTAAACCTTCTGATATCAATGCGCAAATATCATCCATACAATCACTTTCAAGCTCTTCTGGTACCAGCAGGACAACAGGTTTCCCCTGTAAACCTGCTATATAGCATGCTGCTTTGATCTGCTGTCTTAGCTCCTCCTGAGTGTGTGTGGGATTTGTCTCCATTAGCTACAACAATGAAACAAAGACAAAAAACGTAATCTGGGCGTCCTCCAGTTTTACTTTTCTTATAACATCAGTGAAACACAATTGAACTAATAAAGTAAAAAAAACAATAACATTGTCTTATTCATGTTATGTCACAGATAGAATCTTTTTTTCTACGTGTGATGCTTCATTAGTTTATAGCCTATTACAAAATTGCGCAGGGAACTGGGATGAGTTACCGAATTTAAATGGTTTCATTTCGAGACGAAGAATTGGCCGTCTGCTCATTTGCGACTGAAACCTTTGTTATCTGTTTAAGATCGACTTCATATTACCGAAAAGGAGAAAAAAAAACAAAGAAAGTCATAGTTTGTTAACCAGAGGACAGTACTAACTTCGTTCCATTAGAAAAGCTTGTTAAATACAATGGAAAGTATATCTGCGGTCAATGATATATTTTAATAAGAAAAGGGAGAATAAATAAAAAACAAAACTAACTAGTCGACTTTACAAACTTTGACAACAAACAATGCAAAAAAAAAAAAAAAAATAAAAAAAAATAATAATATTAATTGGAAATAAAAAAGTTGCCCCATTGCCAAACATGCAATTAGAACGAAGTTGAGATATTCTAACACGTTTTTATACTCTTACGGAATTTGATTGTAGGGACTAACGGTTCTCAGGCGAGTGAGGAGAGTCTCAAAATAATAGAGAAGAACATCTGCAATATCTAACATTCATTTAAGAGCTTCAACACATCTTAAAATGACGTATTGACGTTAGTTCTTCCTTTTTAACTCCACCGAACGTGTATCACTTCGTGTAGAGGATACAGAAAGAAACAAGGTGTGTCATTGTCAAAAATAAGGTTGGGAATGTTTATTAGCTAGCTAAATGCTTTCGAGCCTGGTGGCCCATGGAGCCGGTGCTTATCTCCGGTTTCTGTAGTGTTAAGCGGATGAGAGTCTTTGACTCCCCCTGGACGGGACACTAATCCATCGCAGGTTAGCTCTCAACAGACACTGGTACTCATTTACCTACCCTGGGAGGATGGAAAGCTGAGTTGGCTTAGACGGAAAAGAAGGACACTCAAAGATTCAAATCTCGGCAAAGTGCCAGGGATCGAACTCGGGACCTTTTGGTTAGAAAGCAGGGATCTTATCAACTGCGCCAACCATGTCCACCCAGAAGCAGGAAACATAGCTTAAATTTGATTAAGAATATTGTTGTTTTCACCTCAAAATTTCAAGTTGTGTGCCGTTAAGGAGGGTTTTTGTTCAGGGCCCCTCTCAGGACTGTAACATGGAAATGAGGCTGAGTATGCACATCAACAAGAAACACTAGAATCAAGCGCTAAATTAACTTTTTAATAATTTTTACAGGCATCAGTTGAAGCACGACTCAAAACTGCTGTTCAGTCACAGCTTGATGGAGTTAGAACAGGACTTTATCAATTACAAAGGTATAATCAACTGAATGTCAATCAACTTTTATATTTTGTTTTATTACATTGAATTAGTACTAAATATTGTCCTGGATAGTGTTCTTAAAATAGATATAGTGCCAGTCTATGTTTTGGAGGCCCAGGTTTGATTTTTAACTGTACACTGTACCAGCACTCAGGTTCATATTAAAATATTAAAAAGGAGGTGCTGCCATTTCTTTTGACAGTGTATATAGAAATGGTTAGGCTTCTTATCTTCTTGGGAAAGAGTATTAAAGCATAGGGTCTGTCTTTTAACCCTCTATCAGGGGATTGGGTGTAATCTCAGTGTTATGTGGACTACCTGTTTTACTTTCATTCTACTTAAAAAATATATGTGAACCAATTTGGATACCTGTTTTACTTTCATTCTACATAAAAAATATATGTGAACCAATGTTAGTGGATGAAAAAGTTCTTTTATCTGTAAAGAATATAGGGGAGATGGTGTCCCCAATGTCCAGTGACAAAATATCTGTGATAATTGATAATTATATCAAAATATATAATTAATATATTTTAATTATTTAATATTAATTGTAATTATAATTATTATAGTTTATGTGGTGAGTGTTTATTTTTATCTTGTATTCTCTTACTAGAACTTCTTAAATAAGTACTGTTGTACATTATGTACATAATTCATATAAATTATAATTGCACTTTTAGTTTTCATTTTTTTCAAGCTCCCTCTACTTCATCTTACTTATCTATAAGACCCTCAAAATTTCAACCCTGTGTTATTTGCTTGTAAAATGACTGAAAATCCCCATTTGGAGAGCTAGTTGGTGTTAAAGACAATAAGTGTTCTCTTTTCTTTGTTGCTTCCTGTGCTAATATATTTTAATTACTGTTATTCCCTAGTTCCTTGCAAGATATCAAAGAGATTAAGAAGAGGTGAGTGTTTCATTTGTGAGCTTGTTTTAATAAATAAAATAAATAATTTTTTTGTATGTACCATAGATGCCAACTTTCCTGCTTTTGGTGGGAGATAATGCTTTTTTGCCTTGTCTCACTCCTCTCCTGCTTTGGTACATAAATCTCCCACTTTTTACGTCCAGTAATATCAAATACCTAGTAGTAAAATTAAAAAAATAAAATGAACTTCCTCCTTACTGTACAAGTCTTTTTGTGTCACAAATGTGACTTTAACTCTGACTAGATAAGACCAATTGTACTAGTTAACAATTCTCTTTCAACCTGCACAATGATAATTATAAACAATCTTGCTGTTGGAGCAGTTTATAAGCCAATGAAGCACATACACTCTCAGCCGTCATCCTCTTATTCTATCAGTGGATTTAAAAACCTGGTTAATGCAGCTTGTAAGATCCCTGCTTACCTACTACATGATCCCCAGTTTAATCGTGGCACTTTGCCGAGATATGAATATTTGTGTGACCTTCTTTTCCTCCTAAACCAATTTTATTAGCTTTCCATCCTCCCGGGGTAGGTAAATGAGTATCAGTGTCTGCTGGGATTTAACCTGCGATGGATTAGTGTCCCGTCTAGGGGGAGTCAGACTCTCATCCAGTTAACACTACGAAAACCGGAGATAAGCTCTGGCCCCATGGGCCACTAGGCTCGTAAAAGGATTTAGCTTTTTTTAGTTATACATGTGTGATTATTTCATTGAAATCGTAGTTTGAGTGAGGTAGACAATATCTGCAAGAATGTGATGGCCCTATCAGAGCAACTGGAGAAGGTTAAAGTACAACAGTCAAAGCAAAGTCAGGTAAGTTTTATGTGTGTGTGGTTAAACAAATTTGTACATATCTATTGCAACAGACACTTGATGTGATAGATTATAATTGTATTGTCTGAAGATCGGAGCATACACTGTAGTTTAGAGCCAGACCACTTAATCGTATCATAAAGCATTAGCATGTTATCAGCAATCATTCATATACAAAGCTTGTAAACATCAACTTTATTATAATTATACAGTTTACAGTTAAGTCCTCGATTAGTTTTGTGGTGTCCAGTAGCTACCAGATTAAGATCGATATCAAATCTTATAAAATTTGTATCTCTTTGTGGCTATGCTCTAATGCATACAATGTACTGTACCTCTGGTTACTTTTTGTTGGTTACTAAGTAAACATGATGCGGATTTATATGTGAATTCAATCCCCTCTTTTGTGGGTTGGTGAGGGTTACACACAATAGAAAACAGAAATATTGCTACTTTTTCAAAGATTTTTTTATGGAAACAAATGAATTGCACATTGAAAAGTAATGTTTAATTTTGCAGATCTATTGGTTCGCAAATTTCATTTAATTAATAATATTATTTAAACAAGATTGTTGATTTCAAAAGCAAAACATTTAAAATTTACATAAAACAAAACAAGATATGATAAAAGTGTGCATGTCCGAATGTTTTTTGGCTTTTTACACATAAAGCACACGCTGAGATATTTTGATTCAATTTTGTTTTCTCGTTGGCACTTTTGTGATACAAGGTACTATATATACTGTAAGTTATATGAATATATTTCCTAAGGTATTATGTCTGTAGAACTCACAGGCCTTTTATTTATGTTGTTAATATTAATCTAAAAAAATGACCGTATAAATTAAAAAGTAGTTACTGTAATCTGTAGTTTATACAGGGATTCTGGCATTACGCGGAAAAAAAGTCAAAATTATGCACAATTTTTCTGAAAGTTTATGTGGGAAAAAATGCAAAAAAAATTTATGCAGAAAATTACTGATCAATGTGGGGCGATATCATCACTTAAAGCCAACAATATGACTTATTTCTCTTTGATAACTCAGCTTTTTCGGTTTGTTTTTCTATATACAGTAAATGCACATAATTACCCGTTATTGATTACCTGTGTTAGCATAATGGCAAAAAACAATTGATTCCCGTGAATGTCCACCATCTTGGAAAATCGCCAAACACTGGGGACCTGGGCTGAGCCACAGGAAAGCTAACACTACAGTATTTATGCAGCGCTGGAAATAAGAAATTAATGTCTGCCGGTCATCATGACCAGATAATTTGGTTGTTTGCCTGTCAAGCAAAAATCCTGCCGATCATTACAGTAAACTTGCCTAAAAACCCTGTTGCCCACCATTGTTGGGTGACGAAGAAAATTTTGCATGTGAAAACCCCCGAAACAGCCTTTAAATCAATTTTTGCCGATGTTTTAGGGTCTATTTCTTGTAAATTCCACTTGTTTTCATTCTTCCGACATGTTTCTTCCGTACATGGTAGCCATTCTTATCATTGCATGTGTTAAGCAGGTTGTACTTTGTAGAACATGATTATAAAGGATATAAATACGTGGACTAACTAACGTTCGCATCGCGTGTTTGATTTTTATCAGGGAAAATAAACGAAGTAAACTGTGAAAAATTTATATGTTTAGTTTGTATTTTTTTATTTTTATAAATCCCACCGGTCGTCCTGATCATAGTTAAAGCTTTTTGGGCGGTCATTGGTTAATTATCACCGGTCAATGACCGTTGACCGGCCGTTATTTCCAGCGCTGTTCTCTGGCTTGAAAATGTCTCAAAAGATTGTGAAAATTAAGGAGCCATATATTTGCTGTTTCAGCATCTTATTTCTATAAATTATCTTATCGATACCAATCTTAGTCATTTTAATCTTGAGTGTTAACCCTTTCAGTCCAAGTTGAATTATTACATTCTCCAAACTTGATCCCACACTTTCTATTGAACAAGTCTGAGAGAATTTCATTTAATTTTTCATCTTCTGTAGATTGCTTTGTTTGATCAATTCTCATTTTCTCATGACCAAGTGTCTTATTTTGTATTTTGTTATTTAAAGGAGAAGTTGATTGTTGATAACTTATTGGAAGTGAAAGGGGCAATGAAGATATTTAACAATGGGATTAGAGAAAATTCTCACTTTACTTCTTCTCTGTTAACACATTTTGCTGAACAGAAGCTGACATACTTGCACTGGCCACTCGAGTACAGAAAGGTTTAAAAGATGATGCAGCAGGTAGTGATATTTCAACATCAACAGGTAAGGTTGCATGGCTGTAGCTTATTAGCAGGTGAGGGAAATGGGGTTATAGGGGAAGGGCAAAATGGCTGACAGAATTTATAGCTTTCTGTTTAGTAAAATGAACCCTTTGACTTCTGATGGCCATGCAACAAGTTTCCTGAAAATACAGAGGAATGAAATATTTGCACTAGTTTATAAAAAATACAAAAATTATACAATGGATATAATATACAAAAATATACATTAGATAGAGGTCATACTAATATTATGATTTCAGCTGAGACCCTGTGACTGAAAACGAAAAATTTTACTCCTTAACTATGATTGTGGCATCTGATCAGTGAAATTATTCTATATAAAATACAGGTCATAATTGTTTTCTGGTTATTCTTTTTATGTTGCACTTTCTTCCCTTTCCTTAATCATCCCCAATCCCTTTTCCCACCAATCTTGCCCCCCATCCCAAATTGCATGGATAAATAATTTTAGAATTAAATAGAAATCCCAGTTTCTTGAATACTCCAGTTAATTGTATTCCCAATTGGAAATAGACCCCCAAAGTACATACCCTCTTATCAGAGTTTAGTTTTAATGTTTTAGTTATACGTACCATAAGTTATTTCATTCTTGTTTAATTCACAGCAGATAGCAAATGTTTTAGCAGTGCTCTTTTTAGCTGTGTTTTGTTCAGAAAAAATAAGAATATTGAAGCTTGAATCTTTTTCAAAGTGAAAACCCTTTCTGAAATCTTTTGTATTTTCAGAATTTCCTATGCAGTCCAATGAAGGAGGTAAGAGTGAAAATTGAAAATATTGAGATATCTGAACAGACATAACTATAATGCTGCTGAAAAAAATACCAAAACAGTTGCTGTTCATCAGTAGGATTCCCAAATTGTGTGCAATTCTACAATTGGTCTCTGCTCCATTAAATCCTGTACCAACTTTCAATTAATTAGGTGAAGCCACCCACTAAGTGAGCACAGAAACTGAACAAATGTATTGCAATTGCTGCTTGAAACTGTCCTAAGATAGTAAAACATTTTAAAAGACTCTCTAAGATACAATAATCTAGTGTTGTATTTTTTGTCATCTTAAGGCATCATCAGAGATATAATTATACGTCAATGTATCTAGCAAAGTTGACAAATAAAACTATTATGGGATGATTACAGAAGGATCCCTAGGAGTGTAAAATGGTAAATAATGAACCTACAATTTTAATGACTTTATGTTTTCTAAAAGTAGATTTACATATACTCTCTATACTTCTAAATGACTGAAGATGGAATAGGGTTCCTATTTTAAATAATGAACCTAATTATTTAATGTTTTTTAAAAGTATGTTTACTTGTGCTTTCTATACTTAAGCAGCAAAGGTTGGAAAAGCTTTGCTTCAGTCTTTATTCAGTTTAGTTTATTTTCAGTTTATTCATTGCCCTGTACATTTACAATTACATTGTCAATAAATATACATGTATTTGTCTTCTGTTAATGACAGGGAAGCTCAAGGAAAACCAAAAGGCTTGTAGCAAATGAGCTCCTCAAAATAAGACTATTTAATAATTAATTATTGCTAACAAGAGCGACTCATCAAATATTTTTATAAAAAGAGAAAAGAAAAAGGACAAAACGGGATGATGAAACTAAAATAGACAATAACATAGTTGTCAAGATTTACTAATGCTCATCAAGCTCCACATTTAGAATTAAAAGTATATATTTATAATTTGGATTGAATCAAAAATTAGAGGTACCTCAATAATTTGCTGTGAAAAGATATTTCTCTTTAAAATAATGTATTTTAATTGTGTTTAGGATTCAATCTCAGCAGTAATGAGGGAGCACTTGTACGAGTTTTAATCACAACTTTACCAAAGAACTTACGGGAAGTTGACCCGAATAAACATGGTAAGCTATTTATTCCACTAATAATGTCTTTTCCTTATGAATGATTTTTTGTAGTTTTTTTAAGTTGTTATTAAAATCATGTTTACTTATTCAAGATAAAAGTTCAGATTTTGATTTTGGGCCTGATTCATTAGTATTGATTTTAATGACTTTACGTTTTCTAAAAGTAGATTTACATGTACTCTCTATACTTCTAAATGACTAAAGATGGAATAGGGTTGCTATTTTTAATAATGAACCAAATTATTTAATGTTATTATTAAATTATTAAATTATTATTAACGTTATTACTTTTAAAATTCTTATTTTTGTAGACTATTCTAATTATGATATTCTTTGTTTTTTTTTCAAGTTGTAATGCACATGCGAACATATCCACATGTAGTATGCGCAATTATTATAATAATTATAATTATTATTGAATAATTGAAAGCACTAAAACTTTAAAAATTAATTGTTTTACAGCTGTTGAGATTTCTTTTCTCTTCAGTTCTTAAACTTTCCATTTTTTATGTTCAGTGATTGATGCCATGATATGTTAAGGCAGGCACACATGTGGGTGAAGTTTTTTGTACGTTTTCGACAGTAACGAGCTAAAAAAAATGTGTGTGGAGGTAAACTATAGCCAATGGACAATGTTTTTGACTGCTATAAAATGAATTCTTCAGAAATTTTGAGACGTTGTGTGCCTGCATGCCACAGCAGCTTTTAACTATAGACCTAAGGAAGTCTTAAAGATAAAAAAATAATGCACGACAAAAATCTTATATGATACATATTTACTTTTGCGCTTAAACACTGACTTATTATTATTAGCCCAAACTCCGGCGGATTTAAAATAATTAAACGGTCCATTAAATCATTGCAAAGGTGATTGCTTTCATTCCAGTAAAACCCAGAGAAATCGGTGTTTTACTTATCGTTTATCAGCAAAATTTCCCCTTTGTAAATACTGCAAAATTCCCAGCGAAGTGCACTGTGTTTTCCTTGACTTTTGCCTTATAAATTCCATGAAATTGACCCCTGAAGACAAACTTTCTAGCTTGTATCCCCCCCACCTGGATTCCCAAGCCCCCTCGATCCCCCCTTCCTCCTGGATTTCCAATTTGTCATCCATCGGGGAGGTGTGGATTTTTCTGGATTAACCCAATCTTACCTTTATTATCATTAGTTGTATTTTCTCAAACCATTTTCTATTAGCAATTGTCATCTCTTGTTTTTCCCAATTCTTAACCCTCCATTTTTTAAAGTTCATATTGTGTCTAAATATTAACCTGCAAAGTGTTTGTTTTCATTAAAGTTGATGTTAAACTGTTAGAAGGAGCACTTGCTACCATAAGGCATGCAAGGTGGTTTGAGGAAAATGCTTTTCACACAAGGTATGCTAGTTAAGTGTTGATTAAAATTAAGTAAGATTGAAACAAATTAGTTTCAATTATAACTGTTATTTAAATTATATTTTTAAATGAAATTGGTTCTGTAATTGATAGATAACGTCAGACAAAAACAAGTTTATAAGTGTTATGTTAATAACAAAAGTTAAATAACTAATATCTCCTGTGTTATTCTGAATTACTTTTACTTAGTATTTAAGCTGTTAGATGATGTTGTAATCTTAGTTTGAAGAAAAGAAGACAATCAAGATTTTCCTTAAAACCTTAGATAATGATTACAAATCAAGAATTAGAAATGCCAAGATATAATGAAGAACTAATTTTCGAAGTGTTAATGTTTATGTCTGTTTCCCAATGATATAATTAATGATGACAAATAATGTAGTTTTTGTTAAAAAAATTGTTATGTTCACAACATGATTGTCACTGTTACTTTTTAGAATAAGTGACGATTTTTGTCATTTTGCTACAGTTGTGTTTAAAATAAGTTAACATTTTTGTTTTTTCAAACTGAAAGAAGGTGCCACATTTCATTTATCTTTTTTTAATTGTTTTGGTAATGCCTGCTTTTTTATTCATTTATTTCTACCAATTTCCATCCGTTGAACATGTTCTACTAGCCAGCAATATTGCTGGTCACTAGTGCTTTTTGAAAACCCTGTATTGCATATCACAATGTGAGACCTGCAACACATTTCAGATAAATTGTATATTTTTGAGTTGAAGTTTTCTGCTACTTTTTCAGCATTCGAGTGTTGGTGAGACTGTTAAAGGACTTGAGAAAACGATTTCTCGGTCTCCAAGGTCTGACACCATGGCTGATAGATTTACTGGTATGTAGCAGTTCTGTAAATTTTGAATAAAAAAATAGTTGGTGCATGGTTATCACAGTTGTAAGATTTCTGTTTTTCAATCAATAAAAGTGTTGGTTTGAAGAGGGAGGATGCAGTGAATTGAGCAAGATGGAGAGTGGAAGTGGGAGAGATTGCAGGTAGAGTGGGGTAGATCTGTCCACCCTCGTTTACGGTAATAAATCTGGATCAAAACTGGAATGATGATGATGATGAATCAAAAGATCTCTAGTTTGAGCCAGCTCTGCCAAGATTGGAAGATCTGAGTGCCCTTTTCTGTCTAGTAAGCTAACTCAGCTTTACATCCTTCCATCATCATCATTCATCCAATTTTGATCTGGGTTTATCCCCGTTAATGGGGATGGTCGGATTTACCCCACTCTGGCAGCAATCTCTCCAACTCTCTCGAATCATTGCATTTTCCTTCTTCAGACCAACACTCTTGTTCTCCTTCTCCATTTGCATTTTCCATGTCTTCCTCAGTTGTCCTTGCTACCTCTTTCCCTTCACTTCAAAGTCCAATACTTTCTTCAAAACATGCCCATCGTCCCTCCTTAATGCCTGCCCATACTATCTCACTCCACCATTTGCTTTACCATCTGAACCACTGTTTCCTTCAAACCCAACATCTCCATTTGGTCCCCTGTCTTCTTCTTCTTCATTAGTTTTTCACCACACATTGCTCTAACCACTACTCTCTCAGTCCTTCTCAAAATTTCCATCTCATTTTCCCTCAAGCACCATGTCTCACTCCCATATAGCATCACTGATCTTACACAACTCAGATAAATCATTCCTATCATCTTAAGCGAGAACCTTTTTGAATTTAGCAACTCTCCACATTCCTTGAACTTCACCCACCCAATTCTCGCCCTTGCTGTCACAGTAACCTCACAACCACCACTTGCATCCATTCTATCCCTAAATAACAGAAACTTTTCACTTTTCAATGGTTAGAATCTTTGTGCAACATTTGATGGTCTAAAAGATTGTTTATAGTTTTTTGCCCAAATTTGACATATTTTAAAGTTTTAAATAATACACATAAAGTATCTATTAGCTATCTATCAGTTTGTTTGTTGGTTTCTCTGTATCTGTTTGTCTCTCCATCAGTTTGCCTATTGATCTAGCTGTATCTGTCTTTCTGTTATCTGTCTATGTCTTGTCTATCTATCCACCTATCTATATCTCTAGTCTGTGTATGTTTTATCAAACGTTTTTAGCATACTATGAATTTTGGTGTGGGTAAGTCTGGGTCAGGTAAGATATAAATTAGATTAAACCTTTCCCCTCAAAATTTATATATTGAATGTATATTTGTTCTGCAGGCACACAGAGCTGCAATGGCCAATAGTTCACGGCAGCCACTTCCTGTAAACATGGCTTTTCGGTAAATACTGATTTCCATTCAGTCAAGCTCCCAAGGGTTTGAAAATTTACTATAATTTGATATGAAACTTATATTTAATATCTTTAAAACATTGCAAATATATACATTTATTAAATTTTTATATAGTAAAAAATTTAAAATAGAGATGTGCTTTAAGGAGATATTTAAAATTGGATATCGATTTTGATTGTTTAAGTGAAACTGGTAAAGAGTTCCAAAGAGATATTGACCAATATTTGAATGAGTTCTGAGCAGTAGCAGTTCTGTAACTTAGTATTTGAAGTTTCTGACAATTACGGGTATTATAACTATGCACAATATAATAACTTGGTAATTAGAATTTTACAGTAAGCAAATCTTTCCATTTGCTAAGAACTGTTTTTCACATATTCTCACGTCTTATTTCAAGCTAGTTATGTTTCTGAAATTGTTAAATTAGCAGTGCTATTTTAATAATTAATATATACAAATACATGCAGAGACAAATAACTTATACCAGTGTATAAGTTTGAGTAGATGTACATGGCATACTCCTCTAATGTTGTCAAGACCTATTAATTGCTTTATTCAATAGACGTGCTTTACAGCTGCTGGCATCGGGACTCTTCCTTCCTGGCTCCATGGGCATCATTGATCCTTGCGAGGTATCGTGTAGTTTATCAGAAGTGTGCACTACATTAAGTTCGATCATGTCAAAGAGTATTTTCTAGTTTATTAGAAGTGTGCACAAGAGTAAGTTAAATCATGTCAGAGTATTGCAAAAGGACACCATATTAAGTTTGATGGTCAGTGAGGAAAAAATGAATAAATTGTAAATAAAAAATTGATAAACTTACTGTAAAAGTGTGGAAATGTTCGGTATTCACTGTTAGTATTAATAATAGTAATCAAAAGTGTTGGGGAAAGATTTTGTCCGTGGAAGATGCAAGAAACAAGCTAATGGATTAGTAAGACTGGTGGAGGAGTGAAGAGGTGAAAACATAGAAAAGTTTCTGTTTTTTAGGGGATAGAGTGAATGCAAGTGGTGGCTGTGAGGCAGCTGTAACAGCAAGGGTGAGAATCGGGTGGGTGAAGTTCAAGTAATGTGGAGAATTGCTAAACTCAAAAAGGTTCCAACTAAGATGAAAGGAATGGTCTATCTGAAGTGTAATATCCGAGATGCTATATGGGAGTGAGACGTGGTGTTTGAGGGAAAACGAGATGGAAATTTTGAGAATGACCGAGAAAGCAGTGGTTAGATCAATGTGCGGTGCAAAACTAATGTTGAAAAAGAAGACAGGGAACGTAAAGGAGATGTTGGGATTGAAGGAAACAATGGTGCAGATGGCAAAAGCAAATAGAATGAGATGGAAAAAATTTAATCGTTGACTATCAAAACAAGAGTATATTGATGGGGATATAACATCACAGTTTGTATTTATCTACTTTCATTTCAGATTTTGTTAGTTCTGCTCTAGATGGCTTATGGCAATTTCATGTTTTGTGTTTTTTTAGTTTTTGTCATAGAAGAAAAATTTGCGGACCATGCTCTACGTTTTTACATGTTATGTCTTTAAATGTTTAAGAGAAGTAATGCTATTTCGTTTTTTTTAAGTATGACATGTTTAACTTTGATGTTGTGGGAAAACTTGCAGTTTCATTTGAGCCTTTTCT
This sequence comes from Zoanthus sanctaehelenae, assembly GCA_028564885.2. Lineage (NCBI taxonomy): Eukaryota > Metazoa > Cnidaria > Anthozoa > Zoantharia > Zoanthidae > Zoanthus > Zoanthus sanctaehelenae. The sequence continues at coordinate 18,529 of JAOTRI020161850.1, forward strand.
TTACGATTTAAAAAACAAAGTTGTTCATTTTGTCACTTTTATAAGTTATTGATCAATTGTAACTTTGTGGTTCTTTCAGAGTGGTAATGTGAGGGCACACAGTGTCCTTAGTTTGGAGGAGCAAGACTCGATCACGACATGCGCACAGACATTATTACGATGTTTGAACCATGGTGCTTGTAATGAGATTCTGAATCTGGTGAGTGTAGCTTTCAGCTATTTGGGTCACCATTTGTTTTGTGTACTGAGTTTTTTTGCATTTAGAACATAACAGAGATTTTAGCCAATAATGTGAATAACCATGATGGAGTTTAAATCTTACCCAATCCTTGTTTTCTAGTAGAAAATTAGAACTCATAGAAACTGAATTGACTTTGTTTTACTGAATGCTTTAACCTACTGAGACTTATGTGTACCAGTAGTTAATACTGCTCAATCACACTAAAAAGTGCATCTTTACTGACGAAGATGTTTGTCGTGGTTATAGTAACTTGCTTATCATTCTCATGCAAACCTCCCTATTAGAATGGATTTAATTTAAACACGTGCATGGTGGTTTCTATGGATTACAATTTTATCTTTCTATTGCTACAAGCCAGCTTAAGGTTACTGTTCAGTTTAAGCAATGTTTTTGGTTAGTAGAGCATATCTCTGTTAATTCGCAACGTAACCCTATAAACCTATATATCTCTGAAAAACTTATTAAATTCTGTAAATCGCTGTTTAATTTTTATTTAGTAATTTCAAATAAATAAAAAGATCGAAAACCTTGTTTTTCGACTGTTGTGTTCTCTTTCGGGAGTTCCAAGTCCAACATGCTGCGTTTGATGGCATGACTTATTATATTTTCTTTTTTAACACTAATTAAAGTCCAAAAAAGTGTCGGCGGTTTTTGAAAGGCGGCTTTGTTTTTATTTTACAACCAAAAACCAGAATTAGCGTTTTCGAAAACGAAAGCAGTGGAGTTTTATCGCAATAACTTTAAAAGTGTTTAAAATTTTAAAAAACGCTGACACAATTTTGAACTTCAGTTATTTAGCTGTAAAACTGCCAAATTTCAAGGTTATTGGCGAAAAACTTCCCAAGTTGGAACCTCGAGTGTTGACATAAAAATAGTTAATTCGAGAAAAAAGCTTTTAAAAGTTTTGGCGTTCTCCCAAGCCCTCCGCTTGATATGTTTATTTTTTCCACCCACAAGAACATTGCGCCAATCAAAATCTTTTCCGGCCGTAATATCTCTCACGAAGTGTGAATCTGAACAAATCGACAGAGGTAATTTTTATAATCCGGCGAAACTGACGTCAAAGGGCACTGTCAAAACAATAGAGCGTGACGAGCCATTTTAATTCCAGTGAAATTTTCTATATCAAAATCTCGTTCTTTAAATGAGATAATGCAATTTTTTTTGCACATATTTAAAGGTTTACTAATTATTTATCCAAATGGCTAATAATCTCATTTTGGTCATTTT
>JAOTRI020161958.1:7014-19992 GCA_028564885.2 Zoanthus sanctaehelenae
CACGCAGGTACTTCTACCTCTTTAGCGTAGCAATGTAACATGACTAGTTGCTAACACGAAAAGATTTAGTTAATTTAGCTTCTAGGCATTCAAAAATATAAAAAATTACAAAAATTATTAGTTAATTGTAACGAACTCTGTATTTCTGTAATTTAGGTTATATGTACTTGTAAATGTAAAATGAATGTGAAACAAAATGTTATGTCATGTTATGCAGCTGCTGATTTAAATGTTGATAAGATATATTTAAAATGACTCTTATGATTTTTTGGCTGTATTACCAACTATAAATTCATTCGTGACCAAGAGAGAGCGACTGTATCTTAAAATGAAACACTTCTTTCTATTTGTACGATTTAATATCCCTGTTTCATTTTGAGCATGTCTTGTGAACATCCTCTGCTCGACATGCTTCTGTATTTTTTTTGTTTTAGATTGCTGCTTTACAAACTTTGTTGCGTGACAAGGACAAGCAGTTACAGGACGCAATGCTTCGCGGCTCCAACAACTCTGAACAACTAGGTAAAACATAGTGAAGTATATTCTTACATGTTCAGCTGCTCCCAGAATGTTAATATTCACGTGCTACGGTAACTTTTCTCTTATTGAACCATAAAACACAGTGCGTTTGGTGTACTGTGTATATTTGAAAAGGGGCTGGTTGTTTCCTACTATTTCCTTTATTCTTGAACTACCAAGGCTATATCGATCAAACTTTGGACGTATACTTGGTGTAGGTAATTTTAGATTTCAGATTGATTTTTTTCAATATAGGATGTGTTTTACTATCCTTAAAAGTGATTTATATTTTGTGGACTCATTTTTTTAAAAAGTGGGACTTATTTATTTTCGTGGACACAAAAGATCGCAAATGATTTTATAATTTACTAATTCATTCTCTGCATCTCCCATACCTTACCCTCCTGTTTTCTTCTCTTGTTTTATCTTTCTACCTACTTAATTTTCTACCTTTTTTGTACAAATATCATACCTGAGATGTCCACGGCAGGATTCGAGTATCAAAGAGTCGTTGTTCATAACAATCCTACTGTATGGATTATTTATATATTTGTTTCAAGTAAAATTTGAGTTCAAAGTTAATATACAAAAATAAATAAAAAACGGACATACACAAAACATAAAATCAGCATTAGAACGAATATATATACAATTTATTTACAAGAACTATTCACAAGTTTATAAACATGAACTCAACATGAAATGGCCGTAAAAGAATCTATCGTTGATCAAAGGACTCGATTTTGCAGATAATTCAGTTAAGTCGTCTCTGCTTTCAAGAACATGAAATCTCCTTCCATTAAAACACGATCCACGTTCTATGTTGTCCTCGTCGAAATATCACACAAATTTGGATACATAAAGCTGAAAGACTCGTAAAAGCACATTTTACCCTCTAGAAATAACGTTGATGAATACTTCCTCAAGTAAATAAAGTCACATTCAACATGATAAACTTTGCGAATTCATCTTCGCCTGGAGACAGTAAGAAACAAAGTCAGCCGCTGATTACATATACAGTACTGCAGGCACCAAAACCGAAATTACTAACCAGGCAGCAGCCCACAAAATCGACTTTGCTCACGGTATTATCGTGCGCCACTGGAAGCCCTTTCGTCCAGAATAGCATTTTCCTCAACATAGATTTGAATTCTATATTTGAAGTGGTTATACATTTCTTTAAAGTACATTTCGAAATCGTAACATCATCAGAAACTCATTTATGACGTCAACTTATTTCAAAACGTTATCTCACCAAATTTTCTTGTAGTTATTTTACATTTTTTATTTTCTTCGTAGCTGCGCGGCGTGATGAGCTGAGTAATCTTGCCGCAGCTCTTCGTGAACAAAATGCCGAGATCGACCGGCTCAAGACTATGTTTGGTCAGCAGTTTCCATTTCAAGAGGATAGATTGTGGCGGTCGCCCATAGATGGTAAGTAAACTTAAAGTTATATATTTGAGTTCCATTTCAGTTGATTCAGTGTTGCTTCTTTCCAAACGTGATTAGTTTTATCTGTCTTTTTGTAAGAAAATATTTTGTGGGAGCCAGCTTTTTTACAATTACTTGATACCTAATCATTCAGATAAGCATATAAAACCGTAGGCCAATGCCCAGGCTTTCGACTATTTATCACGCGGACTTAAAATAGTCTACTCCCATATATATCAGAAAGTAGGGTAGTTAACCCGATGTGTTGTGATATTTCCTTCTGAATCAGAGCTTCTACGGGCGTACATATGTTTAAGTTACTCTATCGACGATCTAAGATATCTCAGTTGTTAATATCGTTCTCGCTTGTAATGCGCACTGGGGCGTATCCATATGGTCCTGAACCTTCTGAATTGGAATTGTATTTTTGTACGTTCTTTTTTTACACCAAGCAAAAACTTTACTATTAGGATATTAAGAGGGCCACGTGTTAGATAACTCACTGGGTTATTCGTGTCACCCTCGGTAAATAAAGTTTATTGATTTGTATTGTATTGTATTGTATCTTTCAAGGTGATTTGTCGATAATAAAGTGAAGTGTATTGATTTTTTAAAAATTGTTTTTTACAAAGTGTCCGCCCTTACAAGCGAGTTGCAATCATTAAGGAAAACTGTATGGGATCAAGAGCAGCAGATTAAAGACCTCCTAGGGCATAGCGGCAGCCAGTTCCCTCTTGGGACTTTATTCCCCGCCAGTTTGAAGGAAAGTAAAACAAGTTTCATTCCTGTAGTTGGTGGAACAACAGCGAATACACCAGGTGCTTCTATTGTGACCAAGACCGCCGCTGCCACACCTGGGACAGACGTGTTTCTTACCGAAGGAAATGGCGCTGTACCCAAGGCAGATGAGGTTCATCATCATCATTATTTGAGAAAAACGTCTCCTCGTGGTGAGTGTTGTTAATTAAACGTTTTGATAACTATAATGAGGTGAATTGGAGTACCAAAGAAAGATAATTAAAGTTTTTGTCACATGCAAGGACTGTCACTGTGATAGCAAAATGATTTTACTTAACTAAAGGAACTTGTTATCAGACAAGTAGCTTTCTGATAAAATGACTGACAGCAGACAGATAGTAAGTAATGTTTTCTTCTATATAAGAAAAAGTTATAAGTTTTCGAAAAAAAAACGGTTCAGATCATAGGTTAGATTTGAACTCTTACGTTTGAACAACGGGCCCCAGATAAATATTTGTTTGTATACTGATGAAAAAAGTAAATTTTCACTTTGTCAAAAAAAATTAAACCAAAGCATATACTTTTTGTTTTAGGCCCTAAAAAGCCTGTCAGTGTACGAGACCAAGGTGTTACACTATCCCCTGTTACTCTCGCTGCTTCGGCCAACACGTCATCACTACCTGGCCAGGTGCATCACCATCACTATAGCGAAGAGACTCATGGGAAGGAGAGGACCCGAATGAGAAAGCAAGGAGACGTTTTGTTTTGTAATGTTCCAGACCACGAGGATCTTGTAAGAAACAGAATGTAAAGCAAAGTATATAAATCCGTGAACTAAGACCATCACTATATACTAATACACAACCAAACTCAGAGTCAACGAGAAAGTATATATTTAGTTATTCATTTGTGTCTCTAATTTTAAATAACTCTGAGAATTTATAATTACTTGTACGAACATTCTTTTATTCTTGCCTGAAGATGAAGCGATGACACGTTGCAAGCTCAATTTTTTTCATGAGACTATGAAAGTTTTTGGAAAATTAACATACGAGATACCTGTTCGAATACGCATTTTTGACAAACCGCGCGTTAACCAATCAAAATGTAGATAACTGCAAAATTGTGTAATAGTAGTAATTAAGAATATTTTGATTATCCGAAACGCTGAGAAACCTTTTAGATAAAATTAGATTTAATATAACTTGTTACAAACTGCGTAAACAGGCTCCATAATCAGTGTTAAAGATTAATAGAAATAAATTAGGTTTTTATTCGATTCTATGGAGTATTTTCACACAGTTGCAAACATTTTTTCAGGTTTTTAGAATATTAGTTCTAGAAATTGCTCTATAGATTCTTATTTGATTCTGTATTCTAAAGGAAAAAGAAGTTGAAGAATTGGGGCGGATGTTAGAGGCAACTCCGGCCAGCTCACACAGGATCAAAGTAAGGTTCAGTTTGTTCGAAAAAGCTACCGACGAGCAATTATGTTTGAGAGTAAAATTTATTATGTGTTGTAGACTAGAACTGACATTTTATATGTAAAGTGTACAGTAAACATTGAATCCGTAGCCGTATGCGTTATACCATTGTAATAAACAGTTTAACATGTGTTAAAGACTAGAATTGATATTTTAAATGTAAAGTGTACAGTAAACATTGAATCCGTAGCCGTATGCGTTATACCATCGTAATCAACAGTTTAACATGATGTGTTGTAGACTAGAACTGATATTTTAAATGTAAAGTGTACAGTAAGCATTGAATCCGTAGCCGTATGCGTTATACCATCGTACTTAACAGTTTAACATTTTCTCTTTTAACTGAAAGCTAAAATAGGGCGGTTGTTACCGTTTTATAATCTTTTGTGAGAAAAAGTAAGTCAAACAATTTTTTGATGTTGAAAAATTTAATTAACTCACGGCAGTAACAAGAAATAGCTTTATAACGTTTAGGACATTGATCTCTCTCTTTATTCCAGTGAAGAACAAACATTCAAAAGTGTCAGGTTTTTCCGTTTTCGCGGTTTATAGAGTTTCTTTTTCTTAGTCAACCATGAAATTTTTATTTTGTTTCTCCAGAATGTACGAGATCGAGAAAGCTTACGTATGGAATTACAAGATCTCGAGGGGGAGGTAACTAGCGTACTAGAAATCTATAAACCGTTGGAACCTATCTTGCTGTCCGACGGCATGCCTTCTTTGTAATTGTTATTAGATTCAGGATAATCAAGAGGAACATCGTATCTTTTATAGATCTTTTTCAGGCTTATGAACATTTAATAAAAACTCTATTTAAACTGCGCAAATGGAAAGAGTAGGTCAGATTTACGGTAAGTATTTCAAAACTATAAACATGTGAAAGTTTGCATGAAATCGAGGTATGTCATGCATCGCTGCCCGTCTAATCTCGATTTCATGCAAACTGTCATAGACTTTTCTTTAAAACAACAAGAATCAGTGCAACAATTTTGAATGCTTAGAGCCCAAATTTATTGGTTTATCTTAGTTTGACCTGCTCTTTCAATTTCGGCAGTTTAAATCGCACTACTATTAATTGACTCCAACAACCGCGATAAAAGTCTGTTAGTAGTTGTACAGTTTATATATATTATATTCTGTGTAAAACCTCGCTTAACGCCAGGAAAACAGTGAAGTTAAACTCGTAATTTACCTCAATGTATATATTATATTATTTATGTAGATTTTAGTAAGTAGATCTGCTGTTATTTTCTTGTTAATAAGCAACCTGCAATAAATACGCATGCGCATTTGGTCAAATGGACCAGGGGGTTTTGGTTAATCTGTCAGGGTCATACTATATGGAGGACCAAGCACAGCTTCTGATTGGTCAAAAATCCATCTTTTAACAAAGTATAAAATATAAAAAAGCGGGATTTATTGAAATCTTGTGACAGAAAAAGTTGTTTTTTCTTTGTGGTAAATTTTTGAAAGAGCCATCGAGGTGTGATTTTTTAATATTTGTTATTATAACTAGCTCTTAAAGGCAAAACTTAAAAGTGGCCTAAAAGTGTTTTTAGCAAATTGATGTATGTAACAGTTGTCTTGGTTCAAACTCAATTAGTCTTTTGATGCTCTCCCCCGCCAACAGCGCTCGATGATAGATGATAACTTATTTTTATCACGTTACCTAAGCAAAGGCAATGTTAGTTTACCTGAGATTACAGTTCAACCGAGTATTTTATAGGTTTCCCTTCTTGCAGGTTGAAGACGCGATGAAGCGAAGATCGTCGCTTAAACGAACTCAGCACCAGGCTCTTGATGCAACGCTCGCGGTAAGACGTCCGCTAACCTTATCTTGTTCTTCGGCATTGATGGAAAGACAGCAGTCTCTCTTATTATTTAACTCCTTCCTTTTCACTTTTCTGTTCTTTTTTATCGTTTAGCAGGTAAAAAATTAAGCCAGCATTAAAATCGTTTCTTTATTCATTATATTAACGGTGAATCATTTACTCCGGCGAGACTTTGGTTGAACCATATTAACTTACTAACTCACTTAGGCCTTAAGGTCCTACAGGGGCATAGGCCATCCACAACTGCCCGCTATCGTCCACGGTCCTGGGCGATTTGCCCGAGCTCCCTCCAGGAGCAGCCAGTCTGCTTGGTGTCAGCCTCCATGTCTCTTCTCCAGGAGCTCTTGGGTCTGCCTCTTTTCCTCTTTCCCTGGGGATTCCAGGTCAGAGCCTGGCGGGTGATGTTGGTTGGTGGTATCCTCCGGGTGAGTCCTATCTACCGCCATCTTCTTCTTCTGATCTCTTCCTATCTTGGCATGCTGTAAATTTGGTTTTGAATTCTTTACAAAACATGGTAAATACGGTTGTCAATTTGGAAATATATTCTCTATCGTTTTTAAACGCATTTTGCTTGATGAAAATTTGCGCTAGTTTGTTTAATTCAACGTTTGATATGAAGAAATTGTTAGAAATCCTCTGCGCAAAAAGCTGTAACCACGTATTTAACCAATACGTCTCGATAAGTGTTAAACGAAAATTGAATTTAGTAGACTTTTATTAAACTTGAGAAGTTTTAATCTTATACCGTTTGGGGAGACCGTGGTTGGTACAATTAGTAATAGCTCTGCTTTCCAAGCAGATCTTTCGATCCCGGCATTTTATAGATTTGAATATGTGACCTTCTTTTCTGCCTAAGGCCAACCCAAGCTTTCCGTCCTTCCGGGGGGTAGGTAAATGAGTACCAGCATCTGCTGGGAGCTTACTTGCGATAGATTAGTGTCTTGTCCAGGGGGAGTCAAACTCTCATTTCTCATCAAAATTCGATGATAAGCACCGGCTCCATAGGCCACTAGGCTCGTAAAGAATTTAGCTAATTTTTTTTGGAAATTTCGAATCTCAAACGAAACTCAGAACCTTTTTTCTTCTCCGTTTATTGTTAGGGTTAGTTTCCTGTGATCCTTTTCGACTTTTAGTTTCCGTAGTTGGCGGGATTGTGAAAAGTCCTTCTGCCAGTTTCGTCTTTTGTACATTTAAGTCATTCAGTCATTCAGCTGCGTAGGGTAGAAATTAATCTTATACAAGTTATGTTCTTATGAACATGGAACATGGAGTTAACTTGTAAATGTTGTCAGTCATATCTCAGAGAAGAGTTGGAACCAAATTTTCCAACAAATAGTCAAATACTTGACTGAAAATTAAAGTCTGTTCTTCTTTTCAAATTTAGAAATTTCAAGACCATCTTCTCACGTTAATGGATCACAAAGTGCGGCTGTCAACATCGCATTGATTTATGTCTCGTGATAAAAGATACTTAGATGGAAACATGACAAAACAAACGACAGCTATAGTTTGCAAGAAAATATTTTTCTTTTTATCTTATAGCGTGTTTAAGTAGAATTATGCATGTACTTTAATGCTTATAGATGTATTTATGTTTTATAAAATTATGTAATATATTTCAAAAGAACACAGAATTTTCAAAGGATAGCATGAAATATAGAAACTAAAATTTCTAAGGAAGCCGACAATAATAGTCTCATTTCTTACGGACTGAACTCAGTGTAGGAGTATTTTCAACAGAGCAACTAATTTTAGAGTGATGTTGCAACTTTGAGCAGGGTTTTGGATCACACACAGAAACTAAAAGAAGTAGATACAAACTTGTAGAAACCAGTATTACACTAACACTGCAAATGTTAACCTTGGCGCAAGCCTCTACTAAATAGTTAAAACCACCAAAAAGGTGGTTGGTATTATCCCTTAAATGTACTATAAATAATGGTGTTCCCAAACGATAGTAGTCTCTTTTAACTGATTCGTCATGACCGCGTTGTTCACCTTTTAACGCTTTAAAGTTTGGCACATAGAAACTTTACAAAGTTAAAAACAAAGGAGAAAGTTTAAATTATGTTATGCATGTTTCAAAGACTAGAATATCATCTTCTGTTCAAAGTATTGATTTTCTTATGGGTTTGTTTTTGTTGCGTCAACAATCCTACTGGGAGCATTTGCTCTTCCACGTAGATACCAATTCCTTCTCGTTTTGGTATTTGGGAATATGCAACTTTTATTCTCCTTGTTTTCACAACCACCGAACCATTAAAGTTTCATGAAAATCAGCCTTGCTCCCGGAAGCCAAATTTACCTCGCATATTAATAAATCACTACCATTTTTTGCTCTCGAGTTAGCTTTTTATCACTTCACCCCGAGTGTATATACTTAACACTTTGATAGTTCTTCGCATATTGATGTATACAGTTGTAATATATAAAAGTTATGTGCTTTTGAAGATGAAATAAAGGCTGCCGGAACAAATAAATGGTAATTGTTCTGTGTGGAGTTGTTATTTCGCGCGTATAGTGATGTAAAGCGGTACTGGCTTGCCCAGCAAAGGCCTTGAATCAAAATAAAATAATGAGTAAACTGTATAGAAATTTAGCAAATAACGGAGAACTGATTACATCAAATTGTATGTCATTCTATTGTTTTATAAAAACTTGAAAAATTCTAGAGTGCATCAGCATGGACGAGGGCAAAGTGCAAAGTTCTATAGTATATCAGCATGGACGAAGGCAAAGTGCAAAGTTCTATAGTGCATCAGCGTGGACGAGGGCAAAGTGCAAAGTTCTATAGTGCATCAGCATGGACGAGGGCAAAGTGCAAAGTTCTATAGTGCATCAGCATGGACGAGGGCAAATTGCAAAGTTTTACAGTGCATCAGCATGGACGAGGGCAAAGTGCAAAGTTCTATAGTGCATCAGCATGGACGAGGGCAAAGTGCAAATTTCTATAGTGCATCAGCATGGACGAAGTCAAAGTGCAAAGTTCTATAGTGCATCAGCATGGACGAGGGCAAAGTGCAAAGTTTTACAGTGCATCAGCATGGACGAGGGCAAAGTGCAAAGTTTTACAGTGCATCAGCATGGACGAGGGCAAAGTGCAAAGATGTTGCATCTCATCTTGTGGCAATTAAGATCAAGGTTTCAAGGTTTCTTTATTCATCATAAATATTTTTGCACCAGTGAAGATGTAATCGTTTGCTTTTAACAGTGCAAACGCGTGTATGGATGAGAGCGTTGTAGTATAGCCGTGTATTTTGTTCATAAACTGAATATAGCTCTCAAAAACCACTATATAGTTTCTTGATATATAGAATAAATTTGTTTTAAGTCTTATAAGATCAAAGAAGTTCAAGAATGTTTGTTTTTTAAAATAAAGTTCTAGAATGATCATCAAAACGAGACTGGCTGCATGTTTTGCGGTTGGAAAAGAGCTTTAATAGTTACCCACAAAATCATACTATAAGAAAGGAAAGCATTTCTATAACCCCGGCATTCGCAGCCAGTTAGTGACTGAATTTCTGGGGCTTTACGATAACGTTGGTGAACTTTAGAACAGGGCTGTATCTCGCAGCTTATGTAATATTATTCACTAAATAATAAATGCGACCGCGACCAAGGACAGACCGAAACACTGGGCCATAACCCAACTCTCGTCGATCAGTGCGCATGCGGGTTCTTTTAAGTCTCCCTTAATGTAATTCAATATTTAAGTAGTAGGAGACTAGACCAACGGCTTAACATCCCTGTCGATGGATAGTGCGGCGAAGGGAGGCCCACAAATGTTTTATTCTCGGCAAGGTTTGGGATCGAAACTGCAGTCTTGCGCTTGTTAATCAGAGATTTTACAATCTCAGCAAAGCTCACGCACAGAGTACTTAGTAGTTTGAGAACAAAACCTAGAGTCTTGCGCTTGGTAGTCAGAGGTCTAACATATTGAGCCAAGCTCACACACACACTTAGTACTTAGTAGGTGGAGAATAGAATCTGGAGTCTTGCACTTGGTAGTCAGGGGTCTTACATACTGAGCCAAGCTCGCACACACACTTAGTACTTAGTAGGTGGAGAATAGAATCTGGAGTCTTGCACTTGGTAGTCAGGGGTCTTACATATTGAGCCAAGCTCACAAACACACTTAGTACTTAGTAGGTGGAGAATAGAATCTGGAGTCTTGCACTTGGTAGTCAGAGGTCTAACATACTGAGCCAAGCTCACACACGCACACACATAGTACTTAGTTGATGGAGAATAGAACCTGGAGTCTTGCGCTTGGAGGTCTTACATATTGAGCCAAGCTCACACACACACTTAGTACTTAGTAGGTGGAGAATAGAACCTGGAGTCTTGCGCTTGGAGGTCTTACATACTGAGCCAAGCTCACACACACACTTAGTACTTAGTAGGTGGAGAATAGAATCTGGAGTCTTGTGCTTGGTAGTCAGAGGTCTAACATACTGAGCCAAGCTCACACACGCACACACATAGTACTTAGTCGATGGAGAGTAGAACCCAGGGGTAGATTCAGACAAGTGCCACTGATGCACGAGCACTAGTCAAATTTTTCAAAGGGACAAATTAAAGAATGAATTTTAAAAGGCAGTTATTTATTTATTTCTTGATCTTTAAATCCCTTCACGATAACTTTTATCTTTCGATTTCGATATTGGCTTGCAATGTTTGGTGCACTAGTCCAGGGCGCTTTCCTATTGGCTAGAGCTCTTTGTGCACTTCCCAAGCACTGCCTAAAATCGTATAAATATGTCAAAATCGATTTTCTCGGCCTTCTCTTTTTGCTGAGAGACTACGAAAATGGCAATGAGTATAAATGAAATTTCTCGAGGAGAACCTGTCTTTCGAAAGGAGGACTGTTCTTCTTTTGATATTGGTGTTGTGTTTAACGATATTAGTTTTTTTTTTCTGCCCAAAGAAAACAAAAGTTCATCGAGAACGTGTAGAGTCCAGTCAGCGATCCCCACTTTCAATTCCTCAAATCAAGGAAAAGTTGCCGAAAATGTCGAAAATTTAATCCAGTTTGGCTACAGCACTTTCCATGGCTGGTTTAGTCTAAAGATCTTGATATTTTGTTTGCCATGTGTTTTCTTTGCGAGGGAATGTGACCTAATCACGACAACGCTGGACAAGTTAGTTAAGTCACCGTTAACCTTTAGGACGACCGTCACGAGCTGCTTTGAGAAGCATTCAAACGGAAAATGTCAATCGCATAATTCATTAGTTAATTGCAATGAATAATTTCTTGAGAAGAATGGGAAACGAAATCGTTCCAATTGATTAGCAGCCGAACACCGTGCTCCGGCAACAAATTGCAAAAAACCGAAAAATCACGTCATCTTTGTTTAAAACTATAATATTCTGTGGTCGCAACAAATTGAACAATATTGCTTTGAGTGACCGAAGACACGACAACCCAACAAATAAAAATCTACAAGATAATTTTCAGGCATTACTAGCTTGGCGATCAGAATTTACAAGGATACCTCAAAACTGCACCAAGAAAGACAAACATTTCTAAAACTATCCAGAACGAAATGATAACAATACACTTTTTTTTTAATAAGAACACACTTAATAAGAACAGTGAGGCTCAAATCGCCCGAAAAATAAGAACAAATTAAGAACAATTTGAGGCTGAAATGAAAATTTAAAAAAAAATGAAAAAAAAGCAGCAAAAAGAGCGTAAAAAAAAAATAGCAAAATAGCAAAATGAGCGTGGCAAGCAGTCACCACACATTAAAAGCTCGGACGAAATTATGGTGCGGTACAGTTAATATTGTTTAAAATTAAAAAGTAAACAGGAGCAACTTCGCACTGTAACTTGATACAGTACATGTAACACCATTAAAATGACTTGTCTTACACGTACACACGTCTGGGCATACATAAACACCGGAAGGCCGATTTTCGATATATTGCAGTTAAGAACAAAATAAGAACATTTTGAGCCTCAAATTGTTGAAAAAATAAGAACATTGAGTCTGGGCAAAATTTTACTGGTTCTTAATAAAAAAAAAAGTGTAGACTTGCTGCGGCTCTCACATTATTCAAACGTTTCTTCAACTAACTTCCCTTGCAAACCAAGAATATTTTAAAAGATTCTACTCTCGTTTAAACCCTCCATCACAGTGTGAGGAAATGACGTCCAAATTTTAACCTCGTGAGGAGAACATCGAGTTTCGCTCACTTCCCATATCATCTTTTCGAGACAAATATTAAAGCTGTCACTGTTTTATTTAAAATTCAATTCAACTCCGTAGTGAAAATAAATCTTTTAAAACTTGTAACTTTATCCAATAACTGTTTCTATCGAACATCGACGCAACTAGAATCCCATTTAGGAAAAAGATGTTGACTTTCGACTTTGGTAAATCTTACTTTTTATTCGGGCTACCTGTGGTGGGCCGAGTATGTCGAAAACGTGTAAGCCCGCATTGCTTATCAGTCTGCGGTTTTCCCCTGGTCAAACTAACGTGGCCAATTTTGTCATTTTTGTGTCGGGAGCCTTGATCGGGAGCTAAGCGAACAAGTTTCATAGTTACTTGTTTTTAAAACAAAAACAATTAACCCAGAACTCAGAGGCACGAACAATAAAAATTGTTAACTTTGTGTTTTATTTACATTTGTCACAGTTAAAGATATTTACATTAGTCCTCAAGCACGTGGGAATTAGGAAGTGAATATCATCTCTCACACGTCAAGTGCTGGTAGTGTAACTCACGTCTTGGAAAGAGGAAACAACTTGGGCTGCATTGGCCACACTAGCTCTTAAATAGAATAAACAAGAAGAGTTAGAAACAGTTGGTAATTCATATTCGCTGGTTTTTTTAAAAAACAGTTTTGTAAAAGATATGGACGTTGTTTCATTGCTGCCCGAGGTCAAGAACTCCGCCAAGGAGGCTACGTTGTTGCCCGGGTTGGTTTGTTAGTAAGTTAGTTAGCAACATAACTCAAAAAGTTAT
>JAOTRI020162064.1:0-19990 GCA_028564885.2 Zoanthus sanctaehelenae
AAATCACTCTCGTCTTCAAAACTTTCTGCTGCTTTGCAGAGAACTCCATCATTAGTGTCTTCAAATAAAATGTTTTCAGCCATCTCTAACAACAACGTTGGCAAGAGGAATGCCGGTGGCGAAAAACAATAAAACACGCTTGTTCTATGTTTTATACTCTGATAAAACATAGATTTCCGACCAATCAGAGCGCGCGTAGGGTTCTATCTATATTATAAAAGTTTTTACAATTATTATTATTACTGTTGCTTCTGATTCTTCGTTCAAGATGCCCTGACATGTCTGCACCCGTTTAGAGATTCGAGACACAATGGCACAAACACAATGGTACAAACACAATGGTATACTGTCGCGGATGGGAGGGGTTACTCTTTTGGTTTTTGGGTAGCAGTATGCCACCCAATACAATACATTTTATTTGCGTTTCCCTTTTTTACAAGTTTGCTTTGAAGACTAAACTAAAACAATTTACAACATTTTATATATTAACTATTATTTGTTATATATTAGGTAGGGAATAAAGTAAGGAAAAGCCTAGAACTTAAGTTACCTGTAAGGTTTTACAGTTAAGCTCTAGTCTGGTCATGGTTTCTATTATGTAGCTTTCATACAAATGCTAAAATCATAATAGTATAGCCATACTTTAAGGCAAGACAGAGGAAATGACAGCAACACTGTAGTGACATGGACACCCGAAGGGAAAAAAGAAGAAGAAGAAAGGAAGACCTAAAATGACCTCGCGAAGAGCAGTAAAGAGAGAGAGTAAAGAAATAGGTTGGCAATCATGGGAAGAGGTAAGAGCTACTGCAGCCAACAAAGAGAGGTGGAAACATTTTGTGAAGGCCTTATGCACCACAAGGCGTATAGAAGATAGGTAACAGGTAAAACCAATACGGAGCACAAAACAAGAACTAAGAAAACACTTCGAAATGTAAAATAAAACAATGTGACTATTTTAAATTTGTGTGCAGTACCAGGACCCGATTTGCCTAAGTAGTAGGTACTGTTTAACGATTTTTACTAAAAGAAGTCTGTAGGGAGCATTTACCAAAAACGCATTAAGCTCAAAACACTGACACTATCCCAGACTTTTGAATGTGTAAAACTGACGCCCTACCCCTAAGTAAACATGGGGTAAAAGCTGTCTAAACATACCATTTCCATTACCGCGTTTATAGGACTGGCATTACACCCTTGCTAACGTGTCTCTTAACACCAGAAACTATACCCTATCACAGACAATTAGATTCTCGATATATCCCAAAGTAGATACCCAGTCGCAGACCTCAGTCATTTGTGATACCCTATCTTTGACTCTAGGGGGGCAAGTACCCATATATCTGTATACATTATCCCGGTCAAAACTCTTTAACATAGTAAATGAACCTTGTAAGTCCAAACTCTTCACAAGAAGAGATTTGGTCACTCATCAAAGCTAGAAGGGAGTATAATCCTTATGGAAGTCATTAAAATGTATTAGTTTCTTTAAGTTGCCTACGAAAAATCCGCTCCGACATGTATGGTGTAATCTCGTGAAACGACAGCATGGGAAAAAACAGTTATCTGTGATCAGCACTTCAAGACGAAGACAAAGAAAGGTAGTGTATATCTAGAATATAAATGCTTTGCTTACAAATGGACTTCTGTCAAGCTTTTCTTAAGTAGCCTCTATAAATATAAACTTCGATGCAACCTTTCCATGCATATCCGATAAATTATATTTGCTTTTCCTGATTTCTTAAATCTTCTACGACATCGAGTATATAAAAAAATTTTAATACTTGTAGGCGTAATTCCTTCTGTATTCAACGTGAAAGACGAAACGAATAAACGAAATCGAAAGCCTCCCAAGGAACGAACTGCAAGGAATTTGTTAAGAGTAAAGACTAGGAAACCTCACTGTTTGGATAAAAAAAAGATTGACTCAGAAGTTGATCACATCGAGAATATTGGAGACCCCGAAGACTTCTTAAAGCCGTTAGTACTGAAACAACAAGAAACTGACCAGTCTGAGCATATTGAACTGGACATATCTGTAGAGCCTAGTGTAATAGTACAGCTGTTATCGTCCCTAAAACAGCTGAATTGTTCAGTCTTCCTCAGCTGTGTGTATAGCCGAAAGAAAAGGCAAGTGAGATTCAGTGGGTTGATTCACTTTATACATACATACATAGATATATGTACTTTATTCGTCGTAAACAGGCTTTTCAGAATAAAGACAACAACTATAAATACATAATATAAATATGGACTGAAATATAAACTGAGAAAGATAGTTACATATATAAATACTCTAAATATAAAATGATTTGTTGAAAATTATATCCTATAAACTTATCATAACATATATTTATTCTCTAATTATCAAAATATTAATGCATTTATGTTTCTAAAACTTTTGAAATTAATATTTTCTTAAGAGAAAGTTTTAAGTCCCTTAGCAACTTAACATGTTACCCTTAACAACTTAATCTTCCGGAAAGACAATGGGCATATAGATGGAGTTACTCAACTGAACACCTACTTATTTATGTAACAGAAACACGGGGAAAAAATTGTAGCAGCCACTTTTGTTGACTTCAAAAAAACGTTTGACTGTGTTTCGCATGAAATATTAGTAAAAAAGTTAGAACGTCAATTTGGTATCGCTGGAACACTGTTGGAGTGGCAGAAAGATTATTTGAATGAAAGGCTGCAACAGTTTACAATCTTGAATGGAAAGCATTCGGATCTTGCTGCAGTGCATACTGGATTACCACAGGGTTCAGTATTGGTGTTTGAAAAACCGATTGACGCCCCATCCAGGTAAAAGCGAGGTTATGCTGTTAAGTGGAAGGTTTTTACTGAAAATCATTCTTAAAGATATTTATTATAAACTAATTATGCCCTCTGTGAAATACGGCTTAGTATTATGGGGATCGTGCATCAATTCTGATTTGTTACATACAATAGAAAGGCTGCATTGAAGAGCAGCGAAAATTATATTTAATTTACTTAAGACCATGCCATCAAGCGCTGTGTTAGATTACGATCATTGGTCCACTGCTGAGTTTTACTACAAAATATTACTTACAAAGTTGTTTTATAAAGGATAGAAAAATTATTTACCACAATTGTTTACTAAAAATATTTGTAGCAAGAGAGTCAGTAGCTACTCCCTGGGTGCAAGTAATAATTTGATCGCACCTAGTTTTAAAACAAAGTCACGAAAAACTCATTGCATAATTGGAATATCGAGGATCAGTATTGTGGAATTTAGTCACTGGTAACGAAGACTGTGGCAATCTAAGCCTTAGGAGTTTACTAAAATACATTAGTAACAAGAATTATTTTAAAGAATATAATTTTAAAGCAGCTGTAGTGACTACACTTAGGCAGAATGATTTTATATACTATTAATAATTCAATGTACATAAATGAGATTGAATATTATAAATTTTAATAATTTATCTTTAATTTTTATAGTTTTTAAAACATTTTACTGTTCATCTTTTAGTTTTTTTATTTCATTTTTATTTTATGCACGATCCAAGAAACTCATTAACGTGTTGAAGGTTCATCATCATCATCATCGTCGTCGTCATCGTCGTCGTCGTCGTCATCATCGTCGTCATCATCATCATCTCTGAAATCTCCGAGATCAAGCAATGATGGGATGCCCTGAATTCTCTCAGAACAGATTTCGGTTACTTCCCGAATGCCAAAAAGTGCTGGATTATTTATAAAGTGGAATCAGGGTCAAAATTCACAAAAGAAAATCAACCGTATCGGGAACAGGCACAGCTGCGTATCGGCAACAAGCACAGCTGCGTATCGGCAACAGGCACAACGTATCGGCAAGAGGTACAGCGTATCATGAATAGGTGCAGCGTATCATGAACAGGCACAGCGTATCAAGAACAGGCACAGCACATCATGAACAGGCACAACATATGGCGAACAGTCAGAACGTATCAAGAACAGGCACGCAACCAACCTCGCTCCCAGGGTCTTTTTTGAGAGGATCCTGGGAACGAGGTTGGCACGCAACCTCGTTTCCAGGCTTATTTCACTGACCTCAGGGAAATGACGAAAGGGTCTTTGGTACTAAGATGTCCAAGTATTCACCGAGGGCAGCAATCTTTTCTCAAAAAGCTGAATTTCACATATACTACTGTACATTAGAGTTGTAAATGAAAGTTTTGTTTTATCGAAATGAATTCGTCTAAAGGTGGTCTGAATAATCTGAAAAGGAACTTGCAGGATCTCATTGACGACATTGACGCTTATTCAAATGCAGATCCAAGCTCAACACAATCGAGGGTTTCTTCAACAGATCAAGTTCATAATCCAGGAAGTTCGAAAGCTAGTGCCTCATTTGCTAGTTGGGCGGCCGATAACTTCGGGTGATTTAAGTTTAATTTTAGAGGTAATTAATTTCTTAGTAAAAAGTCTTTTAGGGATACTTTTGTATTTCTTTGTGTGTTGAAAAAGAAAAGGCTGTGCACAAAGAAAACTTAGAAGACATTTAGATGAGATGATTGAACGTACCTGCAAAAATTATTTGTTATATATTGATTACAAGATTTGAATGAGTACGATTTAATGAGCTATGACTTGTTCCATAAACACAAGAACATTTTTGCCTATTTGATGAATTTTGGTTCGGATTATAAAGTACCCTGTTTTCATTAGAAAAATCATTTTCATTTGCTGAATGCATATGCCCAATTAAAATTTTTCATTATTTTTTAAAATCAATTATCCGACTTCACAAAAAACCTGTTTGTTGTACACTTAGGTTTTCAATGTGAAAAATAATGTTGGATTGTTTCTACTGCTGTTTTGCAGGCGTGCATTTCCTGCCTTGACAAGGCCACAAAGAAGACTAAACCAACCAAGAAAAGGTTGTTCACCTACCTTCTTTGTGAAAAACACCGTAATTGGTCACCGTAATTGAGTGGTTATTGGCTGTCACAACAGCAGAAAGTGGCTCGACAAATGGGTTTTGTTAGTTTGCGAACTACATGACTGCAGAATCAGATCAGTGTGACTGCATACCTCCGTTGAAACTATCCCCCTTCTAACTGAAATTAAATATAAAGAAGGGCAAAGGTGATGGGCAATACTGATAAAAAGGAAGGACAAAAAAGGCAACCTTTGGATGCTAAAGAAATCATCTTGAGTTTGCAGCGCAACATTTTGTATCTGGAAAGCCAACAAAGGAAAATCCAGGTTCTTCACTCACGCTTGATTATAATTTAAATTCGACACCAACGCGAGAGGCACCAGCTGTACGGCAAGAAACTCCCTCCACTGCAAAGCAACCAAGACTTGATGTTTTTACAAAGCCAGCTAGTTTGGCCTCCGGTGTAATGGGAAATTTTGAACTTGAAGTTTTGCAGCCAGAGATTGCAAAAGATGTCAAAGATAGAAAGCTTTGTGCAAAACACGATCACACTTATTGCTAGGTCTGAATTGGAGGGCCCCGAATTTTGCACGGATGCTTGCTTAAAACTCCGGCAGAGCAAGGATGCCAAAATCTTAGAACTGAGGATGCAAGTTGACGAGCTAAAGGAAAAGGTTAACAAATTATCTGAAAAAGCCAAGGGCAACGACAAAGGTAAAAGTCTCAAACACACCGACATGAAGACTGACAAAGACTTTCTGTTAATGACTGGCTTCCCTACAAAAGCTGCACTTGACAAAATATTTGATGTGGTCCAGGAAAATATGAAAATTAAATATTGGTATGGTCCATCAAAAAAGCCTTAAGAAGTCAGGGCCAAAACGAGTCCTTCTTCTGAAAGATGAATTTCTGATGACAATGATGAAACTCCGACTAGGATTGAATAATGCTGATTTGGGACAAAGATTTGGAATGTCTTCAACAACAGTGTCAAATATTTTCTGCACTTGGTTCTCGCAAGTGAGCTGCGATGTGTTGTTTATAACCCCAGTATTGATGTTGTGAAACGCACTCTTCCTAAAAAGTTTTCAAAGGTGCGCCACATCACTGACTGCACAGAAATTTTTATAGAAACACCAAGTGATCCTACCCTAAAAGCAGCTACCTGGTCTGATTATAAGCACCATAACACTGCCAAGATTTTAGTCTCTATCACCCCTAATGGTACTTTTAATTTCAGTTCAGAGGCATGGGGTGGTCGTACTTCAGATGTACATTTGACAAGAGAATCCAAATTTTATGACATTTTGGAACCTTATTGTTGTGGAATTTGCATAAATATTCATTTTACTCATGAAACCGTAAAGACATTTGAATGACATCGTTACAAATTATATAATTAGTTAGCACTCTATAATTAGAACTCGTAATACACCGCGTGATATTGTAGTTAGATCATATTCTATCTGAATTGTGAAATGAAGTAAACATTGAATCAGGCAACAACAATATTGTAATCTTTCGCAAGAGAATTTGCACTTTGGATTGTATTTTTAAGATTTCGTAATTTTAGTGTATATATATATCTTACTTTGATTGTAAAACTGTAGATGTAGAGATAGAATCGTAAGTCGAGAATAAAGCTGTTGTAATATTGAGAAGACGCCTCTGTTAGCTTACTGGTTCCACGCAAGTAGATCGTTAGTAGGGAATTCTACAAAACTTATGATGAAGTCATGGCTGACGGAGGGTTTACAATTGCAGAATATTTGATTCTAAGAAATTGTAAATTGCATATCCCCCAGGAAAACGAGGCCAAGAACAGCTTGTTAAGTTCGAGATACAGAAGACAAAGTCAATTGCTAATCTTCCCATTTTTATGGAGAAAACAATCAGAAGCTTGCAGACATTTAGGTTAATCAAGCATGAACTGCCAATTTCTTTATTGGGTAACTTGGATGACATAGTTATTGTTTGTGCAGCCATTTGTAATTTATATTATAAACCACTGTGCAAATAGTAAGGTTAACTTTGGGGTTCACTAGTGGCAGCAATTTTTCATTTTAGCCTAAATAGGTTCTTATAAAAATGAAACTTAGAGCAAATTTAGGCTGCCAAGATTATTGAAATAGCTTTTTATATTTCCTTATGAATTTCATCTGAATTTACTGTATATTAATACAATTGGTATTGCTATAATGCCATTATGGTGGTAACTGGGAGGGCATATTGTATACTTATAAACATATACACTTGTGTACACGTATAAAAATTATACATATCTTACTAAGATAAAAGTTTTCTTTGATACTGTGTTTGAAAACAGTACTTGCAACTACTTTGGGACTTATATGAATAACAAACACAATAGTCACAAAATGATACTTATAAGCCTTAATGAAAAGATTTATGTCTAATTACTATTTTAAATAGATAACAATATTAATGCAGCAGCTTCTACTATACACATTTACAGCAACTCCAATAATAATAACCTAACCTAAAATCTTAGCCAGTTTAGATGGTCTCTAAATGCTTCCTACTTGGGTAAAAATAAAAAAGTGACACCACTTGGTTTTGGGGATAGCCATCTGACCCTGGACTTGGGGAAAGTATGGGTGATTTAGTTTCAGCTTTGTCTGACCATCAACTAACTGTAAATATATGTCACACTTTGGAGTGTTGGACTTACATTCATTGCGGAATAGGGGCATTTAACTTCCAGCACCCCCTTTCCACAGCATGAACATTCTATCAGCAAGTCAGGAGTTGTCCCAAATACTGCATGTCTTCATGAATAAAAAGAGCACATTCCCTCCAAGTTGTACCTTTATGATTTTTGTGGAAATAATCAAGATATTTTCCCTTAGCTTTAGCTTCCATAATTCTACCATACTGGAGGGCAGGTGGTGCATTTTTTCCCAACAAGTTATCAACTAATTTGTCAATATTACAACTTATACGTTCTGTACCATTTGTTTTTTTCATTGATTCAACTCTAGTATCTAGAAACGCAAATGAGCTATTTGATCGAATGTTTGCTGACCTGAATGGTGAGCTCCGATTTCAAGAGTGAGCTGAGACTAGTTGGCAAACGTGTCGGGATGTGAGTAACTTTGATGAGCTGTTGGACTACATTGTGGACTTATGACCAAAAACGTGGAAATTTAGAAATAGTGTCAATAAGAAACGATGGACAAGGCTATTGTTCAAGCTTGTCGAAAATGAAATAGATGAAAAACACAACCTATAACTTTTGTAAGAGCTGAGAAAACAGACGCACCAAATTGTAGAACTGTTTTCTTTAATGAACAACCTATGCACAACTTGAAAAACAATGTTTTTGAAAGAAATAGTGAAACAAGATTCAATGTTTAATGTTCATGTGGTTTGTTGCTCCTTTTCGTGGGCCCTACAATATCCGTAAGTATAGCTAATAAACGTGCCAGAGTCCAAGAGACGTTTATTGAACACCAAACGGTAGTCCTTGTGGCGGGCTTGGGTGGTCAGGGTAAACAATTTGGGCTGTCTATCAAACTTTGTTGACTCAGTGATGCGGGTGGTGCGCGAAACGGGTTCAGGCTGAGTCAATTCGTCGAGGACGTTCTGGAGGAGAAGTTCATACTTGAGTTAGGGATACCCTTTTCAGTTGAGGCGGGTGGTGCACGAAACGAGTCACTTCGTCGAGGACGTTCTGGAGGAGAAGTTCATACTTGAGTTGGGGATACCCTTTTCGGTTGAGGGGATACCCTTTTCAGTTGAGGGAAAACCCACTCACTTTGCAGACGGTGATACCGTTGGAAGTGTGGTAACCGTAGTTCTTAGGCCGCCTGAGAAAAATTCCAGGATGATTTCGCCAGGCGCAAGTTTGTTTTTTGAGTCCCCAAGATAATTCCCCAACTCCAACAATGCTCGATCATGATCTTAATAGAAGTAGACCAAATTGGTGTCGAACTAGAATGCCTGTTTCTGTTAAGGCTTCTAACAGACGGAAACGTGCCAACAGGTGGTAAAACAAGGCACAAAAATGTTCAAGTTTGGCCCGATGTCTTCCATCTGGTCGTGCAGCTTGAACTCGATACTCTTTCAAAGGGCTGACGTGGCGAACATCGTATTTCCCACTGCACAGGAAGGTGTGCATGTCTTGAGCAAAGGTAAATTCGCGCACTTGGGTCTTGTTGGTGCACTGACCAAACTTGGCACACATGGAAGTGAGCATGAGTTTGGCCATGGTGCATTTACCCGGGTTGTGTTGCATGTGCTCAACATCCAGGTGAATCCCTTTGTGAGCCTCGTAGTCCACACAATGTTGGCATTGTTCCGACGTGATTCAATACGCAGGAAATCCGCTAGCCTCTTCTTTCAATTCAAATCAGGCCTCAAAAGAGACCTTACTGACTCTGTTCAAAATGCCAGACTTCGTGGACTTGCAGGAACTGGTATCCAAAAGCAAGAGCATTTTGCAACTCAGATGTACACCACCTTCCTGTAAAGCCGCACTGCTTGGTGGTGAGAGGCTGATGTAAACACAACTTCATTGTCTTATAATCACAAAAAAGAGTGTTTTCAAACCATCAAATAGGTGTGCAATCACGGAAGCTGACAGACTTCTGGTTTCAGACGCTATGCTTGCAGCCCTCCCAATATCAACTTCGTTCCAGACTAATAAAGCTCCTTACAAACAGTCTCATGGTGGAGAACATGACTACTGCTCTAAGAAACGATTCGCAGTGCAAAACACCAAAACGTGAGGTTTCTTTCCTACCCGTAATGACATTTATAACTACATGTACCGAGAGCTTCAATGCAGATGAGACAAGCAAAATTGACCAAGGAAATCTACTTTCCTAAATTGAGGACTGAAAAACGAATCTCTTAAAGATAATATGCTCTATCTACGGCCAGTGACAAGTGAAATGCTTAACTCTAAGCAGCAAGTCCACATGACAAAGGATAGGATAACATGAGGCAGAGTGTGCCCAGTGATAAAAGTGACCCACCCAATGGATTTATTTTTGTGCACCAGACTTCCTGGCAAAAAAAAACATGCTAGAAAATTATGGAAATGAAATCTGCCTTCTAGATGCCAATTACACAACATCACAATAAAATTATGCTCTAATTAAAACTAATGTGGACTATTCTGTTGTAGGGACATTTGTGATACAAAGAGAGACAACAAAGCTATAGTAGAAGCTCTTAAAGTTTTGCAGAACTGGAATCCCAAATAGTCACCGCAATTCTTTATGACTGATTTAAGCGATTCTGCAATTAATGCCATTAAAGAGGCATTTAAAGGTAAGTTGTAAATAGATATCTGAACAGACATAACATAACAAAGCTCATAAAATTATGTACTTAAAAGTCACCATTTGACGTGCAGGCAAATGTAAATAAGCGTATTCATCTTTTCTTCCAGTTCTGGCCTTGCATAAAATACTGCATGAAAACAATGTGCTTAAACCAAATTACTATATGCTCCAGTTGATAAAAGTTGTAATTTTCAAGTTGATGATATTATCAGGTTTTATGTTTGTATCTTTCCAACATTACATACTGAAAATGTACAAATGACAACTTGTAGGATTGAGACTATTTTTCTCAGCAGAGTGCACTGTCTACATATGTGATTTCCATCGCCTCCCAGCCTGGCAGACCTCGTGGTCGCATAGAAAGAGTTTAAGACCGGGAACTCTTTATGTACAGTTGATGCCCTTAAGAAAGTAGCGCAACATAAGGCTAGGATGATCAGCCACATAGAGGACAACGCTGGTGTGCCACATTTATCCGCTGCTGTCACCGAAACCATGTCGGTACAACTAATTACCAAATTTCATGGCCATAAGATAACAGCTTAACATTAGAAATGGCGATGAAAAAAGTGACTTCTGACCAACCAACATGGCTAGATATTATCAAGAAGGTCATCATAGTGTTAGACCACATACCTAGTAATGGGTTCTGCATTATGATTTAAAAGAAAACAATATCTTGCTGGAGGAACGAGAAGCATATTGAAACTCTGTGATAATAGGTTTTGGAAAAGTCTTTTTCAAGAAGCATCGCAAGGCCGTTATGACTTCCAGTATTGAAACACAAGTAAAAGAAGTATCCATACATTACACCGGAAATTGTTTGCGGTAGTGGCCGGCTGTTTGATTGTGTCCAACATCCTCTCCTTGTGAATTGTTGCTGTTCTTAAGTTAATTCCTACGTCAAATACGCCAAAAGAACAATAAAATTAGTAAGAGAGTGATACTTTTTATATATACATGTAATTAGGTGTTTAACTTCGACTCAATTTAGCCTCCGACGCAGACGTCTTTTGTTTTTACAACGTTGTAAGGTAATAACAAATCCATTCTCTTCTATCTTGTTTCAGTCAAAGTGACTGACGGTAACATTTGTTTTTCTTAGGTTTTCAACTCTGTGCTTTTTTCAGTTGTTCAGACAATGTAGGCTAAAGTAGCTCACATATACTTTTTTATTAAGAACAAACAATCAGATTCGTTGAAAACAGAAATGTTTTTTTTAAAATTTTATTTATAAGTAATTTTTTTACATTCAAATCTGTTTTATATTCAGTTTGCGCATATCATACTGTCTATTATACATGCATTTTTATTCTCATAAAATCACTTTTGCCTTTGCCTTTGCAACGGTTCCCATTTACTATATTTTACTCATTTTCCCATTTACTCGTTCAATGACGAGATATGAAGGCAAGGATACAGGGGGTACAAGGTGTGATAACAACATTTCATTTTTTATTGTAGTTCTTCTCTGGGAGAACGTACCCTTATGCAAACTGTCCATAGATTATTCTTATTCGTTAAGGAAATATTGCTTGAAGGTCGAGATGAGACAACACTTCTGCACTGTTTTGAGATAGGGTACAGAAATAACAAAGCTCAAAAATTCCTGCAGTCAAAGAACCTAAACTACCAAGAAAGCGAAGAGCCCCAGAAAGACATGACAAGCCAAAGGACGATGAACTCACTATTTTTCCTCAAATTTTAAAGAGCACAATAAACATGTTTTTTTTTTCTTCAATAGATAATGTAGCACAATGCATTGCAACAAGATTTGAACGAGAACACTTCAAAGTATAACTTATGTGCAAGAAATTTGTCTTAGAGGAATTGGATCTTGTCACGGTCATTTATGGCAATTTACTCTCGAGGCACAGTTAAAACTACATCCACAAGTTAAGTTCACGGGATTTAATGTAAGAAGATTTGACGAGAATGACATAGTGAAAAGTTTGCAATCTTTAAGCAATGGGTAAAAACGAACAGAACAAACAACAAAAGTATGTACCCTGCCAATATTTACCCAAGATGCACGGCAGTTAAAAGGAAACTCCATGCAAGTAAAAACGAAATTATACACATTTGAAAAGAAAACTCCACGCCAAGTTATACAGATACGGTACTTATATATTTTTTATTTGCTTTAATATATTCGTTTGTTTGTACTTTGTCTTAAATCGTATTTTTAATTTAAATATCGTTTTGAATCATTAGTTAATCAACTAAGCATAATTTTTAAAGCCTAGTTGTTGTGTGATTAAAATGTGTGATTTTATTTTTTTTTAAAAAAAAATTATTTACTTTTACTGAAAAAATATCACTTTTTGTTCAGTTGTTCAATATTTTTCCATAATTAACAAATTGTTTTTTGTTGTTTCTTTAGTTGCTATTTTTTTTTGAGAAAATCTCTAGTCTATGTCTTCCAGTCCTTTCTGAGATGTTCCCGTCTAATTTTACCTACAACCATGCTAATTCTAAATCCACAAACGCCTTCGAAAACTTTCCACGAGCATGGTAAGCTTGATATGTCGACTTTAAGTCATTTTCAATTTTGTATTATCTCGGAAACTGTTGTTTAATGTTAAGATGTCTAAATTTTTAAAAAAAGAAAAATATTTCACGGCAAAAGACCGCAGAAACTGTTCTGGAGGGGAAAGAGAATATCGCTCAAGAGCGACGCTATTTGCTATCATTAGATCACGTGGCTTTAAGTTCAACTGCAAACCAGATGGAAAATACTCTGAAATCAAACCCAAAGGTGCAGGAACTAGAAAATATGTCCGCAAAAAAAAGTTACTCAACAATGCTTTCATTGATATGGAGAAAGAGCAAGAAAATTTGACTCACAATAAATCAAAGTAACTTGGACTTGGGGTATAAAGTTGAGGTAGTCGCTCGAGACTTCAAACTTCACGAGCTTTCCCCTCTGATTAAAGGCATTACCAAGGCAGATATTTGTAAGGGATGCAAAAAGTCAAAGTCAAGGCTTCAACTCTGGTAGAATACTGCAGAATGATTTGGACTTGCAGAATGCATGTTTTTGAAATGTTTCGATCGAGGTGAAACAACACTTTCTTCCAGCCAGAATTTACCTGTTAAGGGGGGAACATTTGAAGTCAACCGGAAATCTGCCATGGTATGGGAAAATTCGGGCAGGGAGCAGCTTGCAAAGTTGTGCGGAAGGATGAACTTGCCTCCACCAATTACAAAAGGAGCATACAACGAACAACAAAAATAGTGCAAAAAAACAATGGTAATTATTAAATTTAATGATTAATGCTTGCAATCGTCTACGTTCAAAACTGCAAGTGATGTTGTTACAGTATATGGCACACTGCAAATATGGGGACACACCTCAAAAACTGGAGTTGTGTTTGTCATTGCTGTTCGTAATGGAGAAATATTAAGACCATGAAGTAAAGTCTTTACACTGCTAAGTATGTGTTGCCCGCAATAATATTGATAAAAGTTTAGAACAATATAAACTATGGAGGGCTGCACATGAGAAAAACTGCGTAGTGAATCACACAGGAATGTTGGGGAGCAAGGAAGCAGCTGCAGCTGTTGATATTTTCAGCAGAAGTATTTCAACAAGGCAGCTCAAGTACACAAAATTTTTAGGTGATAGGGATAGTAGTTGCTAAGGTCGCACTGCAAAAGACAATGAAGGCTAAATATGGAGATAAGTATGTTCCTAAGGAGGAATGTGTAGGTCATGTTCAGAAAAGAATGGGGTCAACCTTGAGTGAATATAAAAATTCCAAAAAAGGCGAAGTACTTTCTAAAGGTAGAACAGTTGGTGGTGTGGGTAGATGAGGTGAAGATACTGTGGGAAAGATTTAGAAGGTATAAAAAATGACATCAAGGCAATCATCATGCAACCGAAAAATCAGACTGAACAGTTGAACAACAACATCGTTTCTGTTCCAAATAATTTATAAATGCACTCGATGTAAACTTCCAAAATGGCAGCAAACCTGAGGAGGCACAAATAGGCAAAATATATATTTTGCAAGCCATTTTATAACAGTTATTAAAAAAATTTTTAACCTTATTTTTAATTTTAAACTGAAAGAAGGTGTATAAAGTATGTATAAAGAAAAAACAAGACAAAAATGTCAAATTCAACTCAAAGTGTAAACTTTTGATTGACGTAAATGAAAATAAAAGAGAGTACAGTAATTTTCGCTGCCTTCACGAAATGATTTTTCAAGACTTAAGTTCAATGTTTGAAAGACAGGGAAAGACTGAAGAACTACTATAATAGAATGGTGTCTCTTATTGCTCGAGAAAGGAGCTAACGTGGACGCTGTAAATGCTGACAATTATAAGCAGTTTCATTATGCCGTAAAAAAATAAGAATGAAAACATTATGTCGCTGTTAATAAAATATAACTGCAATACGAACGTTACACATGATAATTCTACCCCGCTTTATTATGCTGAAATAAATATTATTCAAGGAGACCACGATGATGATGAGGCAGCTCTCCACAATGCCGCATGGAAAAATGATGTAGATATTGTTTAAAGAACTGCTTACTTTAAAAAATCATTGATGTTAATTGTGTTAAGAATCGAGGTACTCCACTACATAAAGCGACTTTTCGTAGTCACTTCGATATCGTACAACTCTTGGTTTTTGCGAGAGCTGATTTGAATGTATTTACGGCGTATGGTAATACGGCAGCGCATTTAGCTGTATTAGGCCACCGGTTAGACTCTGTTCGTAAACTAATAGATTTGGACGTTGTAGACGTGAATTGTACTTATGAAATTAAAGATACACTACACCACATCGCTGGTAAGTTTAGTATTTTGAAGATGGTACAACTTTTACTGGAGAAAAAACCTAATGTAGATGTTTTTAATGAGTGTGGTTTTCTTCCATTGCATTGTGCTGTAAAATATAAATGTGATAAATTTGTAACAGAGTTACTAAAACATACTGATGTTTCAGCAAGAACCCGTTTCAATGATACACCGTTACATTTAGCAGTTTTAAAGAATGATACTGACATGGTAAAAATGTTTGATAGAGAATGGAGCCGATTTAGATGCCATAGATCAAGAGAATAGAACTCCTTTAGAAACTGCGCAGATATACTTGTAAGCACTGTGCCATTGTTAAGAATTATTTACTCTAGTTAAGTTAAAAGTGCTAAGTAATTCAATTAGTTAAATAAATGTGACAGGAAAAGTCAATCTAAACTGAAACATTATAGCGTGTACGTGACAAGAAATGAAAACTTCGAGTGTAAAGAAAAAGGACAGATGTTGGAGATTGTTGTAGCGAAGAGAACGTATTAAAATTGAAGATATTATTCACTATCGTTGGAGTGTTTTAAAAAGCCCGATACGTGGTCCTTCGAGCCGGATTGTTCTTCAAAATGGAGCAACCTAAGAATTAATTAGCAAAAAAAAAAAGAAAATTCGAGCATCACATCGTGGAGTTGCCACTAAACTGACAGGCCACGTGAGACAAAAATTGCAAGATGTGGATCACGAGGAAGATGAGATTTGGCTTCGCCAGCAAGCCGAGGCTGCAAGGAAAAAAATTACGGTCGTTAAGAATATTGACGATGAAGTTATGGATCTGATGCTCACAGAAGAACACGATTGTGCGAGTGACGAGCTAGAAACGCTCATCGAAGGACATCGAGTCCGATCGACTTATACGAAATCATTCACAAGATAGAACAAATTTACAAAAAATGCGACCACAAAATCAAGTACGAATTCGCCTGTGTCAAGCAGTTATCAACTTAATACTAATGGCAGTCAAGATGGAATGCCTAGTATGGCTAAATTACCAAAGTTGGATTTGTCAAAATTTGGAGGTCGTGTTCAAGAATGGCCAGAGTTTTGGGACGCTTTTGAAAGCACAGTGCACAAAAACAGCTCTCTCCCTGCGGTAGATAAGTTTAAAAATCTTAAAACGTACATCTAATGGAACCGGCGCTAACGGCAATTGGGGGATTTACTTTAACAGAAGCGAATTACAATGTGGTTATTGATTTACTGAAACGACGATACGGGAAAGAAGATGTAATTCAACGCGCCCATATTAATGATTTACTAAACCTTTTGGCTGTGCACAACGATGGAGATACACCAAGACTGAGACAATTTCACGACGCAGCTGAAACACATTACCGAGGATTAAAAGCGCTTAGAGTTGAGGAGAGTGTTTGTTCTGGAATTGTGGTGCTGGAACTAATTCAAAAACTGCCAAATGCCTTTAGGCTTATAATCACACGTGGATACGAAGGGTTTATGTCTTGGACAATGGAGCAAATATTTAATCACATGAGAATGGAGATTGAACTGAGGGAGGAGCATCAGATGTCTTGTGGTAAACAACAAATAGCAGCACAAACAAACAAATCCTCGGCAAGCGTTTTCTTGGTAACGGGTGGAAAGTATACATGTGTGTATTGCCTCGGCAAGCACGAGTCGGAGAAATGTCAAAGAGTCACGACAATTAAGGAACGTAAAAACTTATTAGTTAATATGCAAGATGTTTTAGATGTTTACGGAAAAATCACAGGTCCTTTGAATGTAAAACTAAGGGCAATGTTAATTGTGGGAGGGCTCATCACATTTCTCTTTGTGAAAGTCAACGAGGGAGGGATAGTAGTTTTAGTCAACCGAGTAGGGAATCTAAGCATGACCAACAACGGGGGGAGGCTAGCTCTAGTAATGAGGGGGAGGCTAGTTCTAATCATGTCGCAGTGGGGCTTGCAGGAAATTTTCATGTTGGATCTGCAATCGAATTGCTCTACAAACAGCAGTTTGGGTAATAAGTAGTGCAGATGGAGGAGTTCCTATTCATGCTAGGGTTTTGTTTGATGCCGGAAGTCATTGGTCTTTTATTACGTCTGCGGCAGTGAAAAGCGCTAAACTTCCCATTGTAAGACAGGAGTGGCTTTGTTTTAATGCCTTTGGCCAATGCAGGCAAGAGGGAACGCTTAGAGATGTTGTACAATTTAATGTAAATAGTGTACATGGGGGCAAAAGTATTAGTATGGAAGCATACCTAGTGCCAGAGATTTCTAGCATTCCTAATAGCCATATAGAATTAGCAAGAGATCAGTTGCCTGATCTAAAAGGTCTATGGTTTTCAGACGTTAGAAAAAAGGAAGAAAGGTTAGAAATAAGTATCTTAATAGGAGCAGACTATCTTTGGCAATTCCAGAAAGGTTGTGTTATCAGAGGGAAAGCAGAGGAACCTCTTGCTGTAGAGACCGAGCTAGGCTGAGTGTTATCAGGACCCATGAAATGTGAGAGTGCTGAGTTTGTAGACGAGGTTAGTACAGTACAGGTAAACCTTATTGTACAAGATCAGTTGTCAAGTAAAATCAATGTGTCAGACAATGAGTTAAAGAAGCTTTGAGATTTAGACTCTAGGTATTCGAGAGACAGCAGAGTTACAGGATGATTTTTTAGGTGCCATTTCATTTAATGGAGAAAGGTATTCAGTTAAGCTTCCCTGGAAAATCAATCATAGCCAATTGCCCAACAACAATGACAGTTGTTTAGGTCGTTTACATAACACACTTCGTAAGTTGAGGCAGGAGCTTGACATTCTAGAAGAGTATGAGGCAGTTATTAAGGGTCAGCTAGAGGCAGTGGTCATAGAACCAGTGCATGCTTTAGAGGAGGGCAATATGATACACTATCTGCCTCATAGAGCTGTAGTGCGTAGGAATATTCCAATCAGTACCAAAGTAAGGGTTGTCTATGACGCGTCCACCAAGTGTGGAAAAGGGTGTGTGTCGCTGAATGAGTGCTTGCACGTAGGCCCCTCTGTTAAACAATTGTTGTTTGATGTCCTGCTGAGATTCCGCTTTTACAAAATAGTACTAGTAGCAAACATTGAAAAAGCGTTTCTGAATATAGAAATAAATCCAGAGGATCGCGATTGTTTAGGTTCCTGTGGCCTGAGGACCCTAGGAAGAGTGACTCTGCAGTGCAGGTGTACCGGTTTTGTAGAGTAGCGTTTGGTTTGAATTCTTCGCCATTTTTGCTAAATGCAACTCTAAAGTGTCACTTAAGTAAGAATCAGAATTTAGACCCCAAGTTTGTAGGGAAGTTAGTGAGAAGTTTTTACGTTGACGATCTTGTGACAGGTAGTGACACTCCAGATCAGGCATCTTTAGAAACAAACAGGATTGAATGGCAGTTTAATTTAGAAAGGGCCCCATGGTAGGGTGTTTTTTATGAAAGGATGGTGGGGAGTGTGAAGAGGTGTTTGAGGAAAACTCTCGGTAATGCAAAATTGACCTATGATGAACTCTTAACCGTATTGGTAGAGATAGAGAGCACTTTAAATCATCGCCCACTAACATACGTTTATGAAGAAGAAACAGAGGAGGCTTTGACTCTTGCACACCGAATGTATGGTAGACGACTTGATGGTATACCAGCTGAAGCTCTAGGGTCTGAAGACATAGGGGATGCAGAGAACAGCAACAAGAGATTAAAATACTTGTGTAGGAAATTAGCACATTTTTGGCAGAGGTGGAACAAAGAGTATCTAGTAAGTTTAAGGGAGTTTCATCGACCACATAGGGCACAAAGTAACGTAGAGATAGTCCAAGTAGGTAATGTAGTGACAGTTCTTGAGGAAGGCAGTAAGAGGTGCACTTGGAAGATGGCCATAGTAGAGAGATTAATCACAGGCAAGGATGGTGTAGTACGATGGCAAACAAAAACGTATAGACCGGCCAATTCAGAAATTGTACCCTCTAGAAGTTAAGTGCAAAGATATGGATACTCCACGCGTCGAGTGTCTAAAGGGAGACAACGTACAGCGCAGAACTCGACCAATACCTGCGGCTGCCTTGCGATAGCACGCGATGCAATTGCTATCAGTGCAGCGATTGACTCGTGATAGTCAGTAAGGGTTTTTTTTGTTTAAAAAATTGTCTTGACTCTTGAGAGTCATGGGGGGAGGGTGTAAAGACTTATCTACTCTAGCTAAGTTAAAAGTGCTAAGTAATTAAATTAGTTAAATAAAAGTGACAGGAAATGTCAATCTAAACTGAAACATTATAGCGTGTACGTGACTCAATTTCTAAAAAATCTTTGCATATTGCAGCTGCTCTCGGTAGTATTGAAGCTGTGTTATGTTTGGCAAAGCAAGGGGCTGATTTAGATGCTAAGAATTTAGATCATAAGACCCATTTACAATATGAACAATAAAATTATCAATCTAGAATTGTTCAGTTACTTGAGGCATTTTACTCGAGTCAAAGCTTTTTAAGGAAAGAAAAAGAATAATATTCAATGACAATATTTTAAAAACTATAGACATGAGATGAGATGTTAATAAAAATATTAAACATTGTTTTTTTTTAAAAAAAATCTTTTATTAGTAAAGAAAATATTAAATAAGAAAAAGATTTTGTATTAAGTATTATAAAAAATACTATTTTTTATTTTGTCCTTTCCTTCGCCCTTTTTTGTAAATTAAATAGATACGTTACAATGAAAACAATTCACGAAGTTATTTATTTATGTGTTATATAAAACATAGTTAAAAAGCTTTTAAAATAAACATAACTTAGAATTGCTTGTACGTTATCGGAAATGATGTCATTGTTATATTGTTGTTTGGGAATAAAAATACGTACTACTGGTTTATGAAAGGTGAGTTTTCATCGAGAGTTTTCAAACACATAAATTTTTTTTTCTTCTTCTTCTTCTTCTTCTTCTTCTTCCTTTCTCTTTTTCTTCTTCTTCCTTTCTCCGGTTTCATTATTCCTAACAGATCAGTTCCATTTCA
>JAOTRI020162171.1:0-30755 GCA_028564885.2 Zoanthus sanctaehelenae
GTATATAGATTTACACACCGAACGCATTCCAATTACATTTGTATATATTTATAAACAGCTTCTGCAAAACCCTGAGGAGATAAATTGTATTTGTTAATAATTTATTAAAATAATTATTATGTTAGTGTCATAAACATAGCCTGGGATACCTATAGTCAAACAATTTAAGAGTAATTTGTAGTTTATGGTACTGTGTTTGATAGCCTTAACACGTTTAAAATGAATAAATTTTGTTCTTATGTTCACTAACAATTGCAAAGTATTTCACTTTCTTCATTTTATTGCCAACGAGCCTGCGAACGAACGAAGACGCGAGCCTGGCGATGCGGCAGCATCATAGAGCCGATGCATGTGTAAAATTCAGGGAGAAAAAAATCTCAACTTCAATGTAAGAAATTGTAAGAAAAGGCTTTGTGTGAGCCAATCACAGCACGAATTGGATGTAAGATAATGTAACAATAGAAATGTTACAAGAAACATATTTATGTTCGAATGGTCTTCACCCGTAATGTGCGCGTTTCTTTTCAAAAGTGAAATGAGAGCGCCAGTTCTCAGCAATTGCACAGCTCAGTTTTATAAGAAATATTAGACAAACAGCGGCGATGAACATAATTTGAAATTATCTTTTACTTGACATGTCATAAAAGTGGATTTATTTTAAATATTGGCAAGAGGTCGATCTGACTATCACTGTAAAAAGGAGAGACATTGTTAATCAAGGATTTGTAATTATAAAGAGACATTGTTAATCAAGGATTTAGGCCGTCTTTAAATGAATATATCACTAGCGAAAAGCAAACTTTGTATTTTATTTCAACTTTGCCACTTATTTGTTGTTTTAAAATTAAAGTAGTTAATAAGTTAGTATTTCTGTATGTATAATGTATGTAGTAACATACGAAACGTCAAGTAAAATATAATTTCAAATTATGCGTATATTTTTAATTTTCGTAACCGCTGTTTGTGTACTATTCCATATAAAACTGCGATGGCCAAAGGAAAAGATTATTTATGACATTGTACAGCTAAGTTCTGTCGTGAACGTCAGAACGAAGAATCCTGGGCGGACGTGGTTGGCTCAATTGTTAAGATCAATCTGTTAGAACGGCATGTAAGCTTCTCATGAAATTTGAGTTAAAGGAACGGAAGATAAAACTTACCCCAACCTTATTTCAGCCAATCACAAAGCTTGTTCTAATCTTGAATTTCATGGGAAGTATACATGACGTACTGGCCGATCACTGCTTTCCAACCACAAGGCCCCCAGTTTGCACTTGGCGCTAGGCTTGTAAAAGGATTTCGCTTTATGCACCTATCAATGGTTTGCCCCAGGATGGGGGGGCGGGGCAACCCACGGGAAATTTGACATTTTTACGATTTCATTGTCAATTTCCCCACCCTTGGGTCTCCATTGTATGTCAAATTTCCACTTTTCAAGATGGCGAACGAGTCAAATTTCACACCCTGGAGACCGTTATGGATGTCAAAATTCCCACCCACGTGCCCTTTTACAAAGTCTAACTCCCGTGGGTTGCCCGGCCCCCCATCTTTGGGCAAACCATTGATAGGTGCATTAGAAGAATCCAAATAGCTTTATAGCGAATACCTTTTTTTTACAGATAACTGTGTTGCAAGTAAAACACCTACTTCTGTCTACATTGGTTGCTACAATGACAAAGGCAAACCGGAACGGGCTTTACCTGATTATATATCTTCCAGTCGTGGAAAAGACGCTTGTTTTACGTATGCATTAAAACATAAATACAAGATTTTTGCATTGCAATTTGGTGGCGAATGTTGGGTAGATTCTAACCAACAAAACAACTATGGACGTCACGGAATAGCAGATAAAACAAAATGCTCTTCAGGAAATGGTGGTTATTTGGCTAACGATGTGTACCAAATCCTATGTGAGTGAAACCCTTTAAACGTGCTCTCTTATACCCTAAGTTTCAAAAAGAGATTTCAGAAACTAGCATTTTTTATATTCTATAACATTTTAAAAACGTTCTATTTTTAAACTTTTGCAGATCCAGTTGATGGCGGCTGGAGCGATTTCGGCTCCTGGAGCAAATGCAGCAAAACTTGTGGTGGAGGAGTAAAAGAGCGAAAACGACAATGTAACAATCCCAAGCCTGCAGGTGGAGGCAATAATTGTGTGGGTTCCAGCACAGACACTGAATCATGTGAGATCAACCCTTGTCCAGGTTTGAGAATAATCTCATTGGAGTATTATAATGCTTCTTGCATAACAGGTTATTGAATTTGTCCCTGAAGGAAGTGCATAATCAAATTTGAGTAGCACTCATATTGAGTGACGGAGGGCTAATTTGGTCGGATACCATATCTATAAGCCGTTGTTCAATACAGTCAAGTTATAAAAAAAGAATGTTGTACCATTTAAGATTGATTGGTGACAATTGTTACTGATTTGTATAAAATTTGTGTCCTAAACTAACATTAACATTAATGTAATGAGGTAGATTCTTTCTTATAACAATATGCGTTATTATTTGTCCTTGCAATTTCCTGTTCTCTGATTGGTCGACTCTTGGTCTATCGACTCTTGGTCTGTCAAAATGTGTATTCGGCACACAGACCAGTTTCCCGAGTGCAAAAGCACTTAAAAATATATTTTAACAAGTTTTCGAATTTTTCCGAAGATTTCCGAACAAACTTTTTAAAATTAAAAAAACCGCACAAAAAACTGAAGTTTTCCGAAAATGATTTCTATAGACGAAGGCATGGGATTAACTATCGGAAATCAAAAAAGTCATAATTATGGAAAAATATTTAGTCATCGGTCGACGCTTGCTCAGCACTGTCAAGACCTTGGTTCGGGTTTTTCCCATATAGATCTAGACCTCGGCTCGGTTTTTCCCATATAGACCTCAGTTCGGTTTTTTCCCATTCAGAACTCGTGCTCGGCTAATATTCTCTTAAAACCTCATTATTACTTCACTTGGCAAATGTTGTTGAAAATTGAAAAAGATGTCGACTCTTAATACTTTAGGCAGCCATGGGTAAAACTACCAAAATTTTGTCAAGTAACCACCGTCTGGTTAGCCTAGTTGGTAAGGTGCCAGTCTATTGTGCGGGAGGCTCCGGGCTCGATTCCCGGCCAGGCCAGGCCAACACTCAGGGTCTTAAAATAATCAAGGAGAAAGTGCTGCCTTTGCTAAAACATCTGCAAATCGTTAGAATTTCGGATCTTCTCGAATAAGGGTGTTAAACCGTTTGTCCAGTCTATCGACTCTATCGATGGACTTAAAACAACCCGCACACATCTATCGTAAAGAGCAGGGTAGTTTTGTCCAATGTTGTGCATGTATCTTGCTTCTTCCTATAACGCATTTCCATCTTCTTTTGTTCATTGTTTATGTTCTAGGCCACTTGGTTATTGGTCTTCCTCGTCTGTATTTTCTCCCAGGATTCCATGTCAGCACTATTCTACAGTGGCTTTTTCTTTTTGTACGGAGCACAGGACATGGGCGGCTGTTCTGGAGGGAAGCCCTTCCCTCCCCTCACCCCCCAAAATGTTTTTTTGGGAGCCAGCCCCTCTCGATAATATTATGGCTCAAAATAGTATTTTGTAAAGAAAGTAGGAACAATAGTATGAAATACTTGGCCTTATATAAAAAGTACTAACTGGTTTTGATAAAACGTAAAACGCAAATAAACGACAACCTTTCCAGAGATAGTTTGCGAGTTATATAAGGAAGGAAAGAGAGACCGATGGGATGATAACAAACTTTTACATTTTCCATCGTGTTCTCCCCCCCCCTTTTCCTCCCCCCTCCTTGTCCCGATAACTTTTTGCTTCCGCCGTCTATGCAGGACCTATCCATTTCCTCCGCCTTATCTTAACCTCGACGCTGCCACGTTTAGGTTTAGTCCTTTACATCAGATTTTTATTAGCGGTAAAATAATATGACATTACTTGAAGTTTAAGTGTTTGCCTCTGCATCATTTGTTGAGTGACAGAAGTGTTATGTGGTCGACAAATTCCTGGTCTTCTAACTTTGTTGTTAGCCTTCATCGTATTCCCGTGTCTTTATCTTTCGTGGTCTTCCTCTTTACAGAGTGCAGCACCAACGAGAAAATAGAATCTCGTATCCGGCAAACACCCTTATTTCACTCCAGTCCCTACACTAAACCATTCTGAGTACTTCAACAATGACATTCGAATGAGTTTGTCTGGTGCATATGCTGAAACATATGATATTCCATAAGTTTTTCCTATGAACTAAATCGAATGCCTATTTGACATAATAGATATTTATGTACTGCTTTCTACCGACTGTTCAATTATGTTCCGTGAAATGAACAGTTTGTCTACATTGCGATAATTCTGGAAGAAAAACAAGCTTTCAAACCTATTTCATTATCTAAAGTTGGCTGAATTTGATAAATGAATTGGAAAGTACTTTTCAGTTTTTTTACTTTTTCTTTCTTTGGGGAGTTAGTTTAGCAGAGTGGTCATCAGTCGTGCCTCCAAACTCTGCGACCCGGGACCGATTCCTGGGCTCGGCATGTGGGCTGAGATTTGTCGATCTTAATCTAACTCAGAGTGTTTTTCTCGGGGTACTACGGTTTTTCTCCATTTGCAAAGTCAATTTTCACGTCAAGATCTGAACCGTCAAGTGATTAAACATTAGCCTTTGACTAGGAAGAATGCAAACACTTTCTTCGCAATGAATTCAAATAAAGTATTTATTTATTTATTTATTTATTTATTTATTTATTTATTTATTTACTTTATTTATCAAACGACATCAGCATAAAAGTTCTCAATGTGATTTGTATTTCTGCATCTTTTGATTTGTAGTCGATGGTGGTTGGAGTGATTATTCTAATTGGCAAGGTTGCTCTAAAACATGTGGTGGTGGAACTCAGAAGAGAACACGAAGTTGTACTAATCCGTCTCCTGCAAATGGAGGGAAACCTTGTTCTGGACCAAAAGAAGAGACGAGCATTTGCAATAGCCAGCCATGCTCTGGTACGCTATTAAAGTTTCATTGCTTAAAAATGTTTCGTAAGGATGCAGAAATGGGAGTTTGAATACCAAAAACCCGGGCTCGAATCCCCTTGGAATATCACATGGATTTGTCGCTGGTAATTCCGGGGACAAATTCACCAAGTTTTGTAAATAGCCAACTGGTTTGCCTCGTACTGGGGAAAGTGGGCGATTTTTAATATGTTATTGAAAAGCCCCTCTCGGAGGGTGTTTATATATTTATTATGCCCAAATACAAGATACATAGCAGTATATGGATTCCAAAGAAGTTGCATTTTTCTCAACATTTACATTTGAACCAAATCTGTGTACACGACTACCGAGTGCTCAAACATTCTGCGTATGGGAAACGTTCTGGAACTTGTAAAGAGGGAGTATGGAGGCTACGCACACATCAGAAGTTACTCATCCTTTTGATAATAAACAATACACAAACAGCAAAATCAAAGCACACGTTGCTGTCGCTCGGGATCCAAAACACCGTTAGTAAAACAACAAGAACATCCTTGCCACACAGCATATTTTTCAAAACTATTTCTTGTTCTCGTTTCAAGATTTCTTTTCTGATAAGATTTTCTAAAATATCGACACTATCTAAAGCTACTGCCATAGCCTAACGGGCACACCATGTATGCATTTAGTACTATGTGTTTTGTGTATGTATAATTTTAAATATCATATTTATATCTATTTTAGTATTTATCGTTCAAGGTATATCTGAACTGCTAATAGAGCTGCTGAAATAGCTTAAGGGGCACACCATGTATGTATGTAGTACTATGTGTTTTGTGTATGTATAAATTTAAGTTAGAAATTTTTCATATGTTATTTTATGTCTATTTAACAATTAGACTACAAGCCCGAGTTTTTTACGAGTAAAGAGTCAACGAGGCGCAGCCGATAAATTTACAATGTTCTCATTGCATAAAAATGTGGAATAACGTTTAGGAAAAAAAGTTTTATTGTGTTTACAAAGATTTCAAATACTGGCACGATATGCGCTGAGGAAACATATCTTTTTTACGGATACACAGGTAAAACTTTTATCGTACCTTTAAAAACTTTTCATTCCATATTTTGTCGCTATTTTCGTTTTTTCTGGAACTGCTCTTTCAATTTCTTGGTCCGAAATTTCGGCAAATGGTCGCGACGCCTTTGTTTCTTTTTTTCTCAAAGCGATTCTTGTCAGTCATGTACATGAAGCTTTGTGATTGGTCAAAATTGATAGCAGGACGATTTTCATTGGCTATCCACAACTGTTTTCTATCAGCAGATAGAAAACAGTGAAAGAGCCAATCAAATTCACAGGTTCACAATAGAACATTGTAATTGTAATAGAACATTAGATTATCTATCGTATAAGTTTGCTACACATTTACACACAAGAGTTTTATTATTTGTCTAGTGTTACTTCGGGTCAAATGGCGCACGCTAATTGATTAATGTTGGCCAATGAGCAGTCCCGAACTTTTAATTGTTGACGATCATTATGAAATTTCTCTGGTTCGAGCATTGGCTGTGCTTTGTTTAACACACACGTACTAATATGGGTGAAAAAGAACACTCGGATTGCCAATTCTTCCGCGTCCCCATATTCTAACAAAACAAAGAAATGTAATTTATGTATTGCTGAAAATTTTTTTATTATCTGTAAGCCGAGAACAGCAACTTTAAACAAAAGAACGGTATTAATTGGAAAATGTAGGCACAAAGACAAGTTTCTGCTAAAATATGCGAAATGAGGAATCGATCTTATCGAACTCTGAATATATTTGTCATTCCATGTAAAGTCACTGACCAGTACAGACCTCACGACCTGTACGAAACAACTTGTTTGACAAATACATCGGAATCAAGCAATTAACGTGTCCACCTCCTTAATCTCTCTATATATACTGAATGAATAAAAAAACAAATGAATGAATCTAACGTAGTGTTTTACTTTTGGTAGTAAAATTTCACTGTCATTTATAGAAATCCCATGTGAAGAAGATCTTACTCGACAAGTGCGAACAAAACTGGGATCCCTTGGAGGCGCCCTTAATAACAGGTTAATGGCAGCCATCGTTGATATTTCAAAAGGTATCAAAATTTATTATCGTTTTTAAATGAAGAGCTTTAATTAGGATTAGTCTCTTTTTCATTACTTCTTTGACATGCAATAATAATAAAACTCATAATGGTTGTGCGAAATTTTGAGAATTACAGAAAAGTTACAAAATATATCATACTAAATTTCTTTAATTAACACAATCAATGGCCTTAAATTATTATCCTCTTTGAAACGTTTTTTGTTAATTTTCTAACTTCTATGAATGATTTTATCCATTTTTTTAAGTTGCTGGAACTACTCTTTGTTTGCAAACGACGTCGGACAAAATGAGTTAAACTTTCTTTTCTGTAACAAAAACCACAACTGTCAAGGCAAAAAAAAGTCTCACGGCAAAAGAAAGAGTCTCACGGCAAAAAAAAAACTCACGGAAAGAGTAAAGAATATAACAAGAAAGACCTGGGTACCAGTGAATAGCATCACGTGGGAAAGGTAAATATGCCATAGTAAGGGAAAAATGCAGTATTACGGAAAAAATAAATACAAAAATTAATACCAAATTAAAGTACGAAAATAACATATGAAGTATATATATATAAAAATATTAACAAAAATTTATTTGATTAAAAAGTCGGTAAAAAAGCATTATAATTGGAAATAAACTATAATTTTAATTCTGAATATCTGTTTCTAAACATTCGTCAGTCTCGCAGCTGTATTTCAAGTTCCACTCATTGAAGCCATATAAGTATATAAGTTGCCCCAAATAGTCCCCAAACAGTTCTCTACAAGGTCAGGTCGACTACTGCGGGCTATGGCAACGTTGGATGATCTCCTAACATTTCATTTTGATTTGTGATTTGAAATTGAGATGTTTATATGGCCCATCGTTGCCATTGAAATTTCGCACTGAAATCGCAAATCAATTGTCTTGAAATTTTCTTGTTTAAAAAATATTTTTTTAATAAATTTTCAACAGGTAATAAGATTTTTTTATGTTCAAATTCAGTGTGGTTTTAAAATATTTTATTTCCAATTATAATTTTCTTTTTTACCGACTTCTTGTCAAATAAATTTTATTAAGTTTTTTTTAAATATATATTATATGTTGTTTAAGTATTTTATTTTGGTACTATTTTTTGTATTCATTTTTTCCGTAATACTGCATTTTTCCCTTACTATGGCAGCAATGGGCCACCATTCTGATCAAAGTAACAACAGGACCGGACGCCATATTTACTTTTCCCACGTGATGCTATTCACTCGTACCCAGGTCTTTCTTGTTTCCATTTTTTACTCTTTCCGTGAGATTTTTCTTTTGCCGTGAGCTTTTTCTTTTGCCGCGAAACATTGTCTTTTGCCGTGAGACTTTGTCTTTTGCCGTGAGACTTTTGTCTTTTGCCGTGAGACTTTGTCTTTTGCCGTGAGACTTTGTCTTTTGC
This sequence comes from Zoanthus sanctaehelenae, assembly GCA_028564885.2. Taxonomy (NCBI): domain Eukaryota; kingdom Metazoa; phylum Cnidaria; class Anthozoa; order Zoantharia; family Zoanthidae; genus Zoanthus; species Zoanthus sanctaehelenae. The sequence goes on from JAOTRI020162171.1 coordinate 8,510, forward strand.
CGTGAGACTTTTGTCTTTTGCCGTGAGACTTTTGTCTTTTGCCGTGAGACTTTTTTTTTGCCTTGACAGTTGTGGGCCACCGTAGTTATGTCAACCTTTCTTTTAGTTTTGCAAGTTGTTATTTTGCTTTTCTCCATGTTACTATTTACCATGTGTGCCTCTGAATTAGTGATGACAGTTGGATTGTACGAGGCTTCATTTCCAGAGCGAAGTAAGAAACGGTGCCTCAAAAACCTTTTACGAATACGAGTACGTTAAATTTTTAATGAAAATAGCTCAGTCGAAAAAGAAGCTCCATAATTTGCTCCCGCTGCAATAATGAAGTTCTCAAATCTTTCTTACAACACTGAAGAACAACAAAGCTGCCAACAGCTTCATCTCGTATGGATGCGAACAACTCAATTTTTTAAGCTTAACGGCGGTCTTTTTCGCAGGCAATATACTTCATGTATGCCTGTAAAATTGTGTAGTCGAACTGCCCGGAAATCTTTTTCGTGTTTCAGTATGATATAGCAACATATTACGGAGATTACCCGATTATCTTAAATAAATGAAACTTTCTATTTACATTACTACATTAGATAAGTATTTTCTGACTACATTTTGAAACAATCAAGAATGGAACAACACGTAAGTTAAAATCGGCGAAAAAAGTGTGGGGGGAGGGGATGAAATAGCCTACCCTAGCCCCCGTGTTTCGCGGCCCCTGGTATTATATTGTTAGTAGCAAAATGACAAAATGACTCTCGACATGGTATGGACTTTTCGTGTGTATCACATGTTCATATTTATGAATGATATCCGAAGATTAAACTGTGTTCCGAAAAGGAGGCGGAGCAACTTTAGAGTACCCGTCCAATATTGTTCTTGATTTTACTGCCCACATATTTTTTAAGAACATGGAATGCGCTGGAATGAACTACCCATAATGGCCGGGTATTCTGATGTTTTGCCTTGGAGGCCACTCGCTTTGTTAGTATCTAACTTCATTTAGTGTTTATTGGAATAAGAGAAAAAGCATTCTCCTCTGTTCAAAGTCCACTGATTTGACTGGTATCCTCTGGAACAACTCGGCAGGTCACTTTTTTTTACTAGCAATCAAAACCACGGGCAGGTAATCAGTTGTTTGACATAAAACAAACTTTTAATTTGAACCTGTTAACACCAAATTGACACGACCTTTCAGCATTTAATTAATTTCTCGTGCAATGGACTACTGCTATATATACAAATGTTGCGAAAGATACAAAGATACCTAATGTCATCAGATTTACGTGATTACGTCAAGTAGCACGCCTTGAAATGGGATCGTTTACTAACTTTACCCTGCAAGACTTTTGGCAACACATAAATTCCTATATATTTGAAATTATTCTTAGGAACATGCCAACAAAATCTGACATGTCTGTGGTAGCTTTATAAAAGTAAACTTGTTTGATACATGGTTTACTTATCACAAATGACAAAAACAACGTAAAAGTTCCCGCAAACTGGGAAATTTTGTCGATCCAATTTGGTAAGAAAATTAAGTGCGCGCTGCAAGTTCACCAGTGTGCGGCGGGCTTTTAAAACTGTTTGAAAATCATGGATTGATCAAGGTGGGATCTCCAACAGAGTTTTATTACACTAGCTGTCATCAATTAGTGCCGATAACCCGCCGGTTCTTTTTGTGTCAGGTTTGCTGCAGTTATTTACGTTTCACGGCGGGATATATTCCAATATCGATTTCCTTTTTTTTTGAGATCTTTGTTTTGAAACTCAATACCGATGTCGGTTGATCATGAAGCGAAATGAAAATTTTATTTTGATATCCATAGATAACAAAAAATGATTTTTTTCTAAAAAAGATTTTAAATATTGCGATATTCTAAAACAGAAGATGAGAAATGTTAAAAGGTCAAAGATATTACTATTACGGTCTACTTGACTAACAGGCTGCGCTTGGCAAGGAAGCCCTAATTTTTTTATTTATGGTTGAGTGATGTCATTGAATCTGAGATTTATTTCCATGTGAAGAAAAAATGAACGTGAACCATTTGCTTAAGGCCTTTTCAACTTTCTCTTAGTTAATTTAAAAATTTGTTCTATTCAGAGTGAGTTGATATTTCTGTTTAAACTTCTCAGTAAAAATCATGCATGTATATTTGTTTAAAGGATTTCTTCAAGCGCACCAATCTACCTGTACTTGCGTGCGCTTTTGAATATTCCGGTCAATCCCAATAATAGAGTAGTGTTTTCTCAAGTGCACCCTTTCGTCTTTCCTAAACCGTACAAATTCATTCATATTCTTGTTGACCTTCTTTGACTGGCTGTATCTCTCAGGCGTATATTAAAACACCTATACTCTTGTCTCTTAGGAGCAATTCATCTTTACTCTGTCTATATCTCAGGCGTACCAATTCATCCATATTTGCCTCTCCTTTTTCTGTCTATATCTCAGGCGTACCAATTCATCCAGTATTCGCCTCCTTATTCTGTCTATATCTCAGGCGTACCAATTCATCCAGTATTCGCCTCCTTATTCTGTCTACATCTCAGGCTTACCAATTCATCTTATTTGGTTCGTCAAATTAAATTTGACGTTTGACCTGAAGGCTTAACTCTTGAAAAAAATTTTTTTGTTAGACTCGAACTACAATTTAATCGGCTCATGAAAAGCTCGAAGTTTGTTCCAGATATAGATATACTATCAAAAAGCACTTCACAATATAAAGCTAGCTAAGCTAAATCCTTATACGAGCCTAGTGGCCCATGGGGCCGGCGCTTATCTCCGGTTTCTGTAGTGTTAAAGCGGATGAGAATCTTTGACTTCCCCTGGATGGGACACTAATCCATCGCAGGTTAGCTCCCAGCAAACGCTGGTACTCATTTACCTACCCCGGAAGGAAGGAAAACGAGTTGGCTTAGGCGGAAAAGAAGGTCACACAAATATTCGAATCTCAGCAAACTGCGCCAGCCCCCTCCTCCCACTTCACAATCCGTTGTCTTCACTTAATAATAATTGTATGAAACTTGCATATGTTGAAAGTTAATATAAAATGATAAAAACTGTTTTCTATATGAACTCGGAATTTGAATAACCGAAGAAAAATTCCGATCCTAAGTATGCTTTTTAAACAAGAGGTTTAGAATTTAAATTTTTAATCGAGTGGCGGGGGCTGGTACCCATGATGTAGCAGTAGTCTTTTGCTGTCAATAATGTTTTATAAGGGAAAACGAGAGAACCAAAGTATTTAAAACTGAATTTCTCTGTTTATTTCAAGCGAAAGTTGCACAAGTACTTTCTCCTATTAAAGTCATTGAACTTATAGACTTGATAATAGATTAATGCCTGGTCAAAAATAGCTGCTGTACCAAAACTGCCTTATTTGCATGGTTTCTAACTCAAAAACGTAACAAGAAATGTTTAAAACTGTTTAACTTTGAAATCTAGTATTACTAAAGGTTCTGCTTTTCATTTAAATGATAAGAAAATAAGCGATATAGTTAACTACTTTAAAGTCAAAGTGGTTTCAACCATAGGTTAAAATTCTTAATTGGTATGACAGCTAATATTTAAAAGTTTAAACTTGCAGGTTTGAATCAGACAATTTATCTTGATTCTTTTGTTCTTTGTCCTTCACGGAATTAATGAAAATGATAAAAAAAAAATTAGAGAGAGCTAATACATCGGAAATTGTAATTGTTAAGTCTCGATTTAAAACATCATGTCACCACGTTTCGGATTGGAAGGATGGAAATAGATTGAAATTGAAAAAATTTAGGCTAAACTTTTCAAGTTATGATGCTATCTTTGCAAAAAATACAAAAAATCTTTTTAAGGGTCGTGCTTCTTTGAAATTTTTCATTAAATATTTACCTCATTGTTTATCAGTAACATTTTATAGACGTTACTAAGGCGGGGAATCGGAAAAAATCGGCTTTATAACCACAGAAGAGTTGGAGTGTGGGCATCAACATAGATGCGAACCCCAAAATTTTAAAAAACGGGAAACATTTTTGTGAGTTGACTTTTATCTAAGTTGTTCTGGTTGACTAAGGCCTAGTTCAAACGTCGAACTTATCATGTGCCGAACTAAATAGAAAGTATTAAGTACATGATGAGTTCGTCGTTGAAACCATTAATTTCGACACTTTTAATTAAGTTCGACCCTTTTATTAAGTTCGACTGCCTCGGTCGAACTTAATACATTAAATTCGACTCTGGTTCAAAGCGTTTCAAACGTCGCACTTATCATATGCCGAACTTATTGCATTTGACGGATATCGGTTGTCGCAATTGTTTCAGTTTTATAACACAGTGGGGTTTTTAACAATCCACTGATATAGGCTATGAGGATGACGGCTGATAGCGCGTGCTCTATAGAAATCACCTATTTGTGACACAAAAAGACAAGGAGGAAGTCTCAGTGTTTGATATTAGCGGACCTAAAAAGCGGGTGATTTGTGTACCAAAGCGGGAGAGCGGGAGACGAAGCAAAAAAACCTAAGTGTCCCGCCCAAATGCGGGAGAGTTGGCATCTATGCATCAACAACCAACAATGCGCACACTCCAAGTTTTCTGTGTTTATACTCTGACTAATTTTAGTTTCAGTAACGTCCATGATTTTATGTAAGTACACAATCACAAAGTATGTAATGATTTAAGCGAAAAATTGATCCATAAAACACAATCGTCTTATCATAGACCGTTGAACAATTATCAATTGCAAGTTAAACCAAAAATTCAACTCTCTTCGCTAATTAGATAAAAACACTTGAAAATTTTACTGAGTACAGTACTGAACCAACATTGCATTTCTACTTCTAGTAAGACTGGACAATTCCAGTGATCACTTTTTGAAAAATGTTTTTGAACCGCTTTATATATGCTTTTTTATAAGAACCTGAACATTTTTACTAGGCTCATTGCTCTTATTCTTAATTATTTAGCAGTTTTAGATTCAATTTGTTCTTAATTTGTTCTTATTTTTGTGAGCGATTTGAAACAATAAGAAAGAAGCGATTGAATACGAGTAATTGTGCCTGTATGTTTTCCTGTGTGCACATTACCATCTTAACTTACAAGTTTAAGCAAAGTTTCAATTGGAAACATTGTCACTCGTTTCAGTCTCAGTCTGGACTTGTTTTAAAATTGATTTTAATTTTCGGCCAATCTGAGCCTCATGGTTCTTAAAAGTTGTTCTTATAGTTATAATAAAATCATGTGAATTAGTCGCTTTTTGTTTGTACTTGATACTCAATTTTTACCGTTGATATAATTGAAGTAAACCGAAATTAAGTTTGTTTACTAGATTTTATTACAACAAAAGAAGAGGAATGACGTGTAGAATGATATTGAAATTTCAAAGTTTTTTGTCCTTCGAGTTTGTGCTAGCGGCGACTGCGGAGTTAATATTCAAAATGCTTGCAAAATCGTTGACCCGTATCGGCGTTAGGGATAAATTTAGCGTGATGGAATGTGTCTTTCTTGCTGTGTCGTCCGCGTCTTTCCTGTTTAAAAAGCTTTGCCTTTTGTTAAAGTCAAGTTTTTAAAACTTCAACCCACAAAGCGCTAAAAGTCATTAAGATGCTACTGATTAGATAAACAAAATAATTGTGATTTTAAAGCAGATAAATGAATTAGATTCCGCTTGCGTCAACGCAGCGGCTGCCAGTTTCTGAGGGCCAGGACTATTTTTTTTTCGTCCTTGAGTAATTTAACGACCTGTTTTCAAACACAAAAAACTTTTTCCTTACGTTTGTGGGTCAAAAGCTTGTATAAATTGATGAATGATTGATTCACGGTCTAATGGCAGCACTTAATTATTCTATGAACGCGTGTGGTCGCGTGCTCTCAACAAGCTGGTCTATGATTAGATTTATTCACTGACTATCCCTTTTATTGGAACTTCAAGGCATAAATAAATGATAAAAGCTCAGCCGACAACATTGTTACGGGGTGTTTGTTTGCCTTGAGTGATTTCTAGATTATCGTGGTTGTGCAACCACATTCCGCTGTGACATCAAGGCCTTTCTAAAATCCGCCACCGCCCACGTGTCCATAAAGTCTACGTTGATCTCAATCATTAGATCAACTTGATCTTTATCCAAGAAAAAGCGAATAGTAAGATGGACACCATACTTACTGTTATGTTATAAATGATGGTGTTTTTGTTTAAAATTGACAAAAAATGGTGAAGTGACGTGTATATCTTTGATATCGTACCTGACCCTTAAACCAAGCAGCTTCACTTTTATTCGCCAGTCACTCAAGCGTCTAAATAAGCAGTCAAAAATAAGAGCAAAGAAGGATCAGTATTAGAATCATACGACATATTTTCTGCTTTGTCCCAAAATTAAGAAGTGACTCGGAGATTTAGCAATGACTTTCGCAAACAATTTCCATTGTTTAAAGTTAATTCCAACATTGTCAATGATCAGACCACATCTATAGAACTTTTATTGGCAAGTTCGGGCCAAAGTAGTTAGATTTTAAACATGCAAATTTTTTCTTCCCTGATAATAAAATTGGCTAAAAGTTGATTGTCTTGTCGATAAATAGCGCCAATGTTTACACGAGTTGAAAAACCAGTGAAGCTGAACAGCCACTAGTCAGTTGCATTGACGAGTGGTTTTTTTTGGCATTTTGTTAACGCAATACGTAAAAATCTAAGAACAATTGTACACCAGACGTCACCAGAATGCTTAAGACCTTTTGTGCTCTCAGTTTTGTGCAAGTAACCCAAACTATGAAAATAATTCTTGTGTGAAGGCATACAATAGAAAGAACTTATCCTTGAAAAGGACTTATCTTTGGAAAGGGCAATCTGTTTGTGTGTATAAAAAAGCGTTTTTGTAAATTTTACAACGAGTATCTGGACTCGGGTTTCTGGACCCGGATATTTTTGAGCTTAGTCCTTTAACTCATTTACCCAAAGCAACGTTTTGAACTTTTAATAAACACTAGTGAAACGCTGTTTGCATTAAGACTGGATTTAGATGCGATTTGCATATCAATGAGCGTTGAGCACATTAAGCAAAATGGTTATTTGGGGATTTTAATTTTCATTCTTTCCACAACAAGTTTATCCGACATTCATATGAAAAAAAAAATAAAAAAATGCGTGAAAACTCTAGAAAAGGAATTATGTTGGCATAATCATTAATATCACGTATATTTCTGGCAACGAAAAAGTCTGAAAAAATGAAATCTTTGCGCCCGTTTTTCAAACATGTTCTAAGTGTTTTTTAAAACTAAAAGAATTTTGTTAAGGCTGTTGACATAAACCGTTTGAATTCTAACCGAAACTAGAATAAACTGAGAGAGAGGCAGCACTTTTATTCTTTTGCATTCATGACTTGCTGTTGTCATTGAAAGTCAAGCCATAAACTAAAACGTGTGATAGCATCAGATAATGAAAAGATTTTTGTAAAGTCTCCTAACATTCCAGCGAACTATTATTGTTTAACATTGTTTGACGACAGTTTGGTCAAACCGCAAGACCTTATCGAAAGTTGCTCCCTAAACGATTTAAAAAAACGCTGACACATTAAAAAAACATCCATAAACTGCAAGAATTTATTAATTATCCAAGTTAGGAAAAAAACCGCTCAGATATTTTACAAAACTTCAATATCAGAAATGAAAAGATCAACATCGAACCATGGGCAATATTTGTAAGAGTCACTTGAAGTTTTTAAGTTGATAAAATGCGTTCCTGTAAACTAAGTTGATAAAATATTAAATGCGTTCCTTTAAACTGCTTTCGGCATCTGTTACAGGATTTTTTTGGCCAATACATATTTTTGGCTGCAGTTTGAGTGGCGCTGAATAAATGGAGCATTCCGCAAACTACTGATCTATTCTGTAAATTATGGCTTTCCAAGCCACTACCTTCAAGTTCAATCGTTTCTTTTTTTAAAAAAACCTTTTCGTATTTTATTTGGCATTTGTATCGTTTATGCAAATAATTCTTCAAAGACTGCATGACTCGAAGAGATTTCAAGCTATAGAAATGATTCAGCGTACTAGCTCGTCTCTCATTAAACACCCATCTCAAATTTACCTTTCCTTTTAACAGAGGGCCATTAAGGCTGCGGTATTTAAGATTCTCTATCACCTCCTTAACATGTAAATATCCCCTAATGGCATCGTAGCTTGAGGTTTGGCACGCGCCAGACGCGTGCTGCCTTTAAAAACGAAATATCACTCAATATTAATGTAAATTTGTTTGACAAACTTCAACCATTCCAAAAGGCAAATACGGTTCCAAATTAAAAACTTAAACTAACGTTTGGAAAGATTTTTAAGCTTGTTTTCTGCGCTTGTTTTGGCGTGTGTAATGTGCCTTTGACATGCTCGCGTTCGCAGCGCGTGGCTAGCAGTATTTGAAAGTTGGCCTTAGTTAAACAGACGCTCGTGCGTTTTCTATTGCGGTTAGATCTCTTTTTGAGCATCTGAATCAATGTTACTTTGACACACTTAAGAGGGACGCGTGGCGCTTGCGACAATAGCTGGCCCTTTCGGAAATGCATGACAACCAAAAATAAAAGGGTACGCCGAAAAGATATATTACAAATTACACAAATCCGTTCTCTTTTCACAAAGTTGTCAAGTTTAGAGAAAACCAATCCTCACAATTAGCGATTTGTTTCCGACTTGTTTTGACTTTTAACATAAAACGTAATTGTCATGTTCATAAGGCCGGTACCAAGGGTTCAAATTGACTATTTGTAAAATTGCTAGTGAAAATGCACGGGTAAAAACTAGACAAACTATTATGGTTTGGACAAGTTGCTCTCCACTGAATATCACTTGAAGAACTGTTCTTTGAAACCTAAAATTAAGTTATCGTAGAAAGATAATTGATGCATTGGAATGCAAATTAAGCAGTTAAGTTTCATCATAAGCGCTGTTATAGACAAAAACACAGAGTAAATTATTTATGTTTAAGTGTGTTTATATAATCAATTCTTGTGGACATAAAAAACAAAAAGGAACGCATTTTCCGAACTTCCTCCTAAAAAACAAAAGTTTTACCATTTGTAAATGATGCTTGTTTACAACAAATAGTCACTAAACGTTTTGGTACATTAATCAGGATTGTTTATCTAAAGGTCTCCAGCATGCTAAGGCGACATTACAGTTTCCCGGAACACGAAAATTAACATTAGAATATGTCCTATAAGCGTTTGTATCTTAAAAAAGTAAGTTCTTGACCTTAGGTTTGCTCTGATTGGCCATAAATGACCTAATCATTGTTAAGACTTGTTCTTGCATTAGGAGTTGGTAAATATGTCACGAATAACTCGGCGCGTGCAAAGCAGTGAAAAAGTTTGGTTGTTGTATTAAAATATCAACTGAAAACAAAAAGCTGAGGTTATTATTTGCTTCTTAAAGTCTTCAAGGCTCAAGCTGACAGCCCGATCGCTCATTGTTTTGTAACTGCCGATCTAAGTAGCCATGCGTAGACCAGGAACAATACAAGTGCGCTTTTCATATTAACACAATAAAAGAGAGCCGCCTAAATCGCCCCGAATTTTGTTGTGTAGGTATGTCATAAATGACAGCTTACCAGAAGCCCCACCCACCAAGCACATACCATGAAGTCCCAGTGGAGTCGACAAATACTTCTACTTTGCACGCCTCGTGCAGAGCTTATAAGGAACGCGCTTGTGTAGCGGAAGGAGCTTGGAGCGGTCCGTTGGGTTGTGAGTTACGCCACCCAGGAACGTCACGCCCCACGCATTTAATTTGTTGCAATCTGAAGGTTGGACCGTAGGCTGGGAGTTTTGCTGCTTTTTAAGCTATGGCTAACGAGGAAACTCTTAGCTTTGAACTGCCAAATCTGGATGACCTGGATCTTGCAGAGCTAAGCTACGATTCCTCCTCGCCTGGGTCGTCGGATTGTTCGCCTTTAAATTCGCCTGTTATGTCACCCGCGTACTCTCCAACTCCGTCATATTCATCATCCTTGTCCACGTCTCCCCTCCCGGCTGCTGCTAGTCCGGAATCACCAAGTATCAGTCAGAAACCTTCAAGAAAACACAGATCGCGTTGTCGCACTCCACACTGTACCAAGAAGGAGAATGCTTCTGTGTTGCGGCGAAATGAGCGCGAACGAAATCGGGTTAAACTTGTATCTGATGGCTTCACAAACCTCAGGAAACATGTTCCAACTAGCCCCTCAAACAAGAAGCTTTCTAAAGTTGAAACTCTTAGAACTGCCATTGAGTACATAAAACATCTCCAAAGACTTCTTAATGAGAGCAAAAGAATAGAAAGGCAAAAAAGACTTGCGAGACAAACCAGTTGGCTAGAGGAGGCGTATAATTTGCAGGTATGGTGTTGATCGTTTCGAGGCTATTAAAGTCAATTTACATTACTTTTGTAACTAGTTAATTAGTGCTTGTGTGATGTACGTTCATTGATTTGGATGTAATATATATCGATTTCATCATGTTTCGCAGCGATAATATGATATTTTTTCTCATCAAGATGTAGCGATAACATTCAAGTGTTGGCACGCTTATGGTTTTAGTGGATGCGAGCGAGCGATTCTGTAGCAAGGCTGCTTTCAAAGATTATGATTTGTTTTTCGAATAATAACATTTGCTTAGTACAGCATTAATTATTTTATCACCCCATTACCCATAAATACACGATCTAGACTTGCCAGAATTGAGACTTATTCTGGCACGTTCCAAAATAATCATTGTCAAACGACAAAGGAAATCGGCTTATAATCCAAGCTTTTGCCAGAGGATTCCATTCAGCTTTATTTCTCGGGGCTCATAGAATTTTATCCCTAACGACTTGTCTATTGTTATTCTTTTCACTCTAAGCCGCACGTGCCTTTTGAAAACCTAAATAGCTTTGATAGCAATTATTTGTATTTTTGAAAAATGACGTCCAGGATTCACCTCTGAGTTAATTATCGCTTATCAGCCTTTTGTGTCAAGTTACTGGCCTTGAAGGTCCAAAACTTGCAATTTGAATACTAATAAGCCGATACATAGCTCAATGTGTTCTTTTTGCTTTAAAAATGAAGTCAGTTATTCCCTTTTATGAATGTGCAAGGTCCTTATTTTCCTGTGACGCTGACACTGACATTTTTTCACTTTTTTCCCTTGTTTTTAGGGCTTTAGTGGAAATGCAGCGGCAACGCAGAATGCCATGAATTGTATTCTAATGGATTTACCAAGTATTGCACCCTACCCGAGTGAAAGCGGCATGCCCTACGGTTTTGCAATGAGTCAAATAAACTTGTCAAGCTTGAACAATGCTGTAAGTTAGTTATCGCCAAAAATTCGTAAAAGTTCATTGCAATGAAATGGTTTTACAGTAAGCTGATATGTGGCGTTTATGAAGTTGGTGCGCAACGCACGTGTCTTACAAGAAACGGCTAATCGTTTAGCACATAGAATTCACGCGCACAGAAGTAGCTGTAGGTACTTTATATAATAGAATGTATACCGAGTTTGGAAGAATCAGTTTGATTTGCACTTAAATGAATTTTCCCTGTGAAAAATTATAATTCAGCTGTAGTTTCACAGCTTATTTTCTGACCTAAAGATTTGTGTTTTACAAACTGTTGTTTATTGACGTTGGTTATCGTTTTCGTGAAAAGTTTTGCTGGGTTGTGAATAACCCGGATGATATAATATAATCTAGTAGAATAGAACAGATTAAGAAATATAGCTTTGTATTGTATAGTTACTATACAGTATGTCGACAAAGCGGCGGTTTATAATTTTTAATTTTTTCTCAATGTAGGATCACATAACTTGTAAATATCGTTTATTATAACAAAATTTAAAATCCTGATTTTCGCTGGTGCGAATGATTCGCTTAGGCTTGGATAATACTATTGTTCACAATGATGAACTTAAGATCGTATGACCTTAACTGATGAATAAGATAGCTTGGTGAAATTAGGCAAATAACCCGCTGCTATTATCAATCACTAAAACTCAGCATGGGATCACCACCAAAAAGATATTCACGCAGAACTGCAAGCATAAATAAATTTCTATATGATTAAAAAACAAAGATTATTGAATACTAAAAAAGCCTAAATTTTTTCACCTTGTGAAGTCTCAGTCAAAGAAAATATTCTGTAATATGCCATGGACATGTAAAAGTTTCTGCAGTCATAAGTTACTTTGGCTTACAGGGTTTACAGAGTTTCGTTTGCGGAAATATTAAAAGGTGATGGTTGAACCTGCAACAACTATTTTGTTCGCTTTTGCTTTTATACATATATTAAAAGCCTCCGTGCTGCGGTTCTGCTTCAAATGTTATGTTAGATGAAAAACTGAAATTTGTTTAATGTTCAATAGAAACTTTTAACTTCAGTCAGAACATAAGAAATTTCTTAGGTGCATGTCTGAATGAAGTTAAAAGTTTACAAAATATACAACCTCACATAGCACGCACTTTTAAAGAGTCTAGTAATTTTGCACAAAAAACTGAATTGAAAAAAGCAGTGCAAGGTTCTGACAACATTTGTCGCGAGTAATGTACCTCAATCTTGGAAAGCAAGTACAAGTAATATTCTTGTGAATAACATTGCGCGGAATTTTTTCCGCATTAATTTTTATTTCTATTGAGTATTGTTTTGTTTATTGTGCTTTAGGCTACCTGTTTTGCTCAAAGAGTTAAAACAAACCGTATTATTAAAGACAAAGAACTGATTTTAAAAGTAATTTTGTCGTTCTACTGCATTTATTAACACTGTCTTTAGAACGACAAAATAGAAATAAACTAAAGAGTTGAAAGTAATTTTAAAAATCGGTAATTAAAGTTATCTTGCCAAATAACAAAACTTTAATAAAATTATCTTGTCACAGTTCCAAATGCGTCATTTTTACATTTTTAATTAAGTTATCTGTTTTATTTATAGTTTGGTGACATAAAATTTAAATATTCGGTAACCGCACTTTCGATATCTTGCCGGAAATAATTCTCTACCGAAGCAAAATCGAAGACAGTATAAGCTTACTTAAAACTATACTTAAAACAAACGGTTAACATGTAAAAGCCTTGTTTAAGATTACGTTTAGCATAGTTTAAAGTCTTGTTAGTTCATGGAAATGGACGGGGAAGAGGAAGAATTTTAAAATACAGTAAATACTTTGATTTGACTTCGGCACGCTCTGAAAAAAGTTACAAACTGAATGCATATCTGTAAGTTGTGTTCTATCGTACAGTTGAATCACTCTAAGTTCAATTTATTTTTTTCCTGTGGATTTTTGTTTGCATGTTTTTAGTCACTGTTTAGCGTTTCACAGTGATACTACTAGAAAGTAATTTTTTTTTATAAGAACTATTAAAAATGTTTTAAATTGACTTGTAGGGGTATATACACTTTTTAATGTTCTTATTGAGGACACTAAATACCCGTCTAGTCTTAATAGTTCTCAAGCTTTAAGTTTAAATTTCCATATCGTTTGATGATTTATTGTTATTTTGTGCATACTGCGACTCAAAAACATATCCGCGAGTTCCGTTTGACAACTTTGTTAGATGTCATCTAGACACACAAAAAAATCGTTTTAAAACCTTTATTTGAACCCAAACTCAAGATATTCACCTCTTTCTCTTTGTTTACGGACAGAAACTTGTTTTCGATCAGAAATAGACAAAAGAAGTAGACAATTTTATTCTCTATGGAAAGAGGTTTGTCTCTTGTGCCATTATCTACTGGTAAAATATTGTTCAAATTGTAAAAGCGAAGATTATAAGTTGATGATTTGGCTGAACCAAATAAAATTGATTTCGCTTCAGAAAAAAAAACCGAGTGAATTGAAAAAGTATAAACCAAACTATTAAGCTAATAGTAATAAAAAAAGGTGTTGACTTTTTTGTATTAGAATTCAAAAGGTAGTAAATTCAACTTGAAAATAAATTGTAAAATGTAAATGCACTGCTCACATTCCAGTTACTTTATGCTAATAGTAAAACTGTATTGTTGTTTGTAATTCAATTTATACCAACTAAGTGAAGCACGTAATCCGTGTTAAATCCTTGAATTGTACGCCTGAGTTCTACAAGACGAGAATTAATAGCCAAGACAATCTTTTAAAGTATTTTGGCCCATTGTAAGATTATTGTAATGTACCTTTGACGTCGTCTAGATCTGGACAGTTACCGCGCTTAAAATAGATATATTCGTTGATCAGTAAAAATAACAAATATCAAAACTGGTAAGACAAGCAAACTAAAGAGTAGCTATTTTTAGGTCTTTTATCCACGAGATTAGCTCGAAGTAGTATATAATTAAAGCCTTTTGCTTGCCAAGCAAGTTTAACAGCCTCGCTCAACTGAAGGAGTATTTTCAGTGTCGGGGGCTCAACGCAAAAAAGCTGTTACTTGAAACATTAAAAGTACAAATTGTAAGAATAAAAATTTTCCGGAAGCAGCATTTGATCTCATTGAAGGAAACGAATTTTAACAGAATTACATTTCAAAAGAGTGGGACACGATATTCGTATGCTAAATAATCATTTGGACAAGTTTATCTCGTCTCAAGAATTTCAGAAGATTATCAAAATTACACAACACATTTTTTCAACAAGTTTATACTTTTAGCACGGTTGATCACGGAAGTTTACGTCGTAATTCCGTAAAGCTATTCTTTAATCAAACTGAATTGTAAAACAATTGTGAAGTGTGTAAAATTCAAATAGTTTAAACATTAAAGTAAGACCACGTGTGTGAGACAATGGATAAAGAAATGTATGCAGTACGTTTGTATAGCAATTGTCTAAGCACACTATGCTAAATTGCTGTATACTTAAAACGAAATAGCAAGAACTACTAAAGGTAACTACAAAATTTTCCAATTTGTAAAGATATTTTGGTTGATAGAGAGTTGATAAAATATCCCGAATATTTCTTCTTTAGCATTATACTCCCTGTACCCGGATTAGGCGAGTACATCTTTGTTGGTAATTATCACTAGTCGATAGAAAGGCCAATATTTAGTCGAGTGTTCTTTAATGAGGGAATTTCTTTTCTCACTTCAAAATAAAAAAAATGTTTACATTTACATAGAAGTTTATATTTCCTTTCAGGATACCTTTATTTGAAAAAGTGACCCCCCATACAAAATGAGGTGTTTGTATATATTGGATAAGAATGTTGTAACCCCTCCAATTAGGTAAAAACACTGTTAACCATTTTTGCACAATAAATCAGCATTCATTCATTTATAAACTCTCTTTCCGGAGTTATCCTTTTTAAAATGAAGCCGCTATGTGTTTAATAAGCACATCAAAGTTATTGATATTTACCATTAATTTTTCCTCTGGGACATCACTTCTTGAGTTAACCGAGCTCTTAATGAGTGCAAGGAAGTTACGCCAGACAAGATAACAAAGAAATTACAAGTACTTGAATTGTTGTCGTGTGTATTGCTGCTGCGGTTTTTACTACAAAAGTTCTTGCTTTTAAAGTTTGTCACAATATACGCTTCTTTGTAAGAACCAAAAAAGTTTTAGAAGGTTATTGTTCTTAATTTCAAAATGCATGATATTAGCCTTAAGTTGGTCTTAATTCTGTTATTTTTAGCAACTCAAATCGAAGGAAAAACATAATACTTTTTAAAATAGAAATGATCAGAGTCACATTCTTTTTTATAAGAACGTCGAATCGTCGAATTTTTATCTGAGGCTGAACGTTCTTAAATATTTTCGGTATATCAGGCGGCCTCAAATGTTCTGAAACATTTTTAAACATATCTTTACTGATTCTAGATCTAGACTGATCTAAGAAATTTATCGTATATGGTATAACTATACCTGAGAACTTCAATTTGGTAAATAGAAAACCTGTGATTTAAAATTGTTATCTGCAAACTTTAAATAATCAAGAAGCCCAAGCAAATTTTTCAATCACACTGTATGAATTATTCTGCATAAATAAATGTTCTTCACCTTTTCTCAGGCTCACCATGTTCTTAACATGTTCTTAAATTTTTGGCGATTTTCAGCCTCATGTTCTTATAAAAAAGGTTCTTATAACAAAGTAGTGTATTGCAAAACGATACGCCTTCCATTTCAGTTATGATAAATGTGAAAACCGTGTTTCATATTGTGTTGGTAAGATATTTGGAGCCACATCCTAAGATTGTTTTTTTTTTAAAATTGTTCTCAAATTTTGGCAATTTGCACCTTGATCTTATAAAGTTCTTCTTACAAAGAGCGTGTATACTAATCTTAAAAATGTTTAGATTCTCGCACCAAAGCTTGCCTTTTGATCATGAAGAATCTTTGTAATTAGGTAACAATAAAAGTATATCAAAATGCAAGAATGATGAAATTTTGTATCATATTTCTTGCAAAATATCGAGCAAAAGCACTTGTTTCTTCTATATAACATTTACTAACTAGACTTAATTACACAATATATCGAAATTTATAACCAAATTACATGCTCGTCAGTGTAATGATAGAACCTTTAAGATGAAAAAGAAACGAGACCAATTGCATGGCCTTTCTAAAGAATGCCTTTTCCTTTTTTAACAGATTCTTATTCTTTTGAATAATTTGTTTTTCTTTTTGAATTAACCCGGTTTTTTTTCCTTTTTTGGTTAATTTACTAATATTCTAAGTTGCTAATTGTTGCTGTCCTCAGACCAGCATCCTAATCGCAAAAAGCAGTTGGCAAAGTTGTGGAAAACCAAAATACTTGACAAAGTCTTGTTGCAAATCAGATACGATTTATCGATCTGCGATTTATAAACCTCAAATTTATGACAGTATACGGTACGTGCCAAATAGCGGTAAATCTAACCGCTATAATACTGACCAAAAACTAAGCCGCCAGCCCTACCTTGCTCGCAGCGGCAACTGGTTTTAACTTTTGTGTATCTTGTTATATGGGGACCGGCTTGCTTGAACTTTCTATCGAAGTTAATCTTTTAGTTATTACAGATAGTTTGAACCATATTTGGTTTTAATTTACCTGGTAATCATATACATGATCTTGATTGGTTAAGAGCAGTGCAATTACTTTGTAATTCTGTGCAAACATTTATAATTTCGTGCAATTATAACTTTAAAATGAAATCTTATTGAATAATAAACAATACATAGCTGATAAGATATCGAAAAGCAATAGTTTCTATGACATCTTTGGAGAGATTTTCTCAAAAAATCTTGAAAACAAACGAAACAGGCGTTTTCAGTGAACTTGGCGATTGAAATGAAACAATAACCAATATTAAAAAAGCACAAAAAATGCCAATGAGTTCCGCAACAGAAAATGTTTTGAATGATTTCTTTCGACAACACTTGGAACTTGTTTTTCTTTTCGTCTGGATGACTGTGATAAATGCTTTGCTTAAAATAATGAAGATTGACGTAAAAATGTTTCATAACTGTAAAATTCAGTTAAACTTCATGTCTTCCAACACGTCTTGTTTTGATTGGTTCAAAAAATTGTGTCCTCTACACCTTCTTTTTCTGGAAACATATGCAATCGCGATTGGTCAAAATCCATCACGTGATTTTGGTATCTCTGCCAAAATAACCGCCATGACCGTATATCATGTTGGTTAATCTTTTCGTTCAAATCGCCGCTTGCAAATGGTTCAGCCATCTTCAATAAATTTCAAATTTCTGATTATATATGAATTAAAATGATCTTTTTGAGCTTTTACTTTTAATCTAGTGAAAGATAGAACTTATCATTTATCAGATTAGGGCGCTAAGATTAGAGGACACACCAATACATTCAAGAGATCCGGTTTGCTCTTTGATGCACACCCAGAAATTTTCCGCTTTTCAGTTTCGGTTGATGTGCGGCACTTTCTGTTTGAGCCACGGTTCAAATGGAATTCAATCCAACCCTTGGCAGAATCAACGGAATGCAGGAATTAGAATCCTTGAAAATGGTTTGTTTTATGGAAGTAAACACTGCCTTAAAGCGAAAATATGCAGAATCCAGATTTGTGTGAATAGACTTTCTTACAGCACATCAGCTGTAAACATGACAAGTCTCAAATCATTAAAAATATGAGCACATATTCCGCCATAAACCTCAGGTTTCAAAAACATTTCCTTAAAAATACTTTTAAAAAAAGTTTAACCAGCAAGCAGTTTTTCAAAGCTTGATCAAGGGGGTTTTTTTATGACAGATCGTGAAACTTAAATCAAAGTTCAAGCCTGAATTGCTAAAACTGAAAATTTACTTGAAGTTTGTTTCAAAACTTTTTGTCAGGTACCTTGAAGTAATCCACAACTAATTTTAGAATCTTCATTTGAAACTGTACTGAATCAAAATCTAAACCAGATTATCTAAAACAGATTATCAACAGATCTAAAACTTTGTTTTAAAAGTGGGACGAAAAAGATGAAGTTATACCACGTGCAATTCAGTTTCGTATTTAGATTACCGGAAAGTATTGCTCCGACCCTTGGGGCATAGCTATAGCTGTTTAATGATACAATTCTAGTCCAGTGCCCATTGGGCGAAGCATCTTGTTACATGCAATTCCCGCTGTCATGGCTCTGTTATGTAAAATATTTTGGAGACCTAGCTAGTTTTCATAATAGTTCACCATTCTTTTTTATACACAAGGAATGTGCCGGGACATAAAATAATATATGTATTTGCGTCCATTGATATTACTGAAGGAACTTAGATCCGCCCAAATAATCGAAATGCACTTAAGAATGTTAGAAATATGTTTTAAAAATTATATTGCGCAATATTTTCTGTTATTGCGCAATTTAAACTGTTCATGCCTATCGTCGTGACAATGCAAGTGAGTATTGTTGTTTAAAAACAAAGCTGCTCTATGCAACAATTAAAAAAATAAGAAATTTTTTTTAGTGCTGACGGGTGCAGGTGCCTCTAGCCGCTCACCCCCATTCCTTTTTTCTCCCGATCACGTGATGAACGCGCTTAGGTTCTCGGTCTCCCTGCAAAGGAAGAGACCGGTCTTTTGCATGCAGTCTAAATTTTTTTAAAACTTGGCAGCACAACTATAAACATAAGAAGTGTTATGGCGTTTTACTTTATAATATAAATTATGTTTTTCCTTCAATTTGAGCTGCTAGAAATAAGAACAGAATTAAAAACAATTTGTGGCTAAAATCACCACAAAGCCTCGGAAACGTTTTGTAATGTATTGTATTATTGTACTGAAAATGGATTCAAAGAAACTGACTTGATTTTACTGTTGAGTACAACTACAAACTTAATTTGAAAAAAAAAAATTCAAAGCTATTTTGGACTAATTTGCAAAGACTTACTTAGTAAGAACTTTGTTTGTCTTAAAGAAGTTTGTCTTAGGCCACTTAAAAAAAATTCCCGGTTTATCATCAAAGTTTTTTCAAAATTCATTGAGGGAGGGCACGTTTTTTTTTTCGTTTTAGGGTTAATACTTTTGCGGACTGCTGAGTTAGTGCGGCAATAAACTGCACCTCCAATTACCAAACTAAGTCGGAAGCAGTGACATTACTATATAAGGTGGCGTTTGAATGGCTAAACGAGTGTGACACAAATGCACAGAAAAAAGGATAAAGTGTCGTAATACACTTTTTTTATGAAGAACCAGTAAAATTTTTCCCAGGCTTAATGTTCTTAATTTTTTCAACAATTTGAGGCTCAAAATGTCCTTATTTTGTTCTTAACTGCAATATATTTTTTTATGGGTGAAAATCGATTTTAAAGGCCTTTCAGTGTCGATGTATGCCCAACTTTTAGTTTAAGAACATGTGTACATGCATGCGCAAGACACGTCATTTTAATGATATTACATGTGAGGCCCTGTCAGGGGTTTAAAGGGCAACTGCAGAAAAAAATAGTTAACCGCTTATTCGAAGGCCCATGTATTCTTCTTCCTTTAGATCTAATAATTTTGGGATAGTATCAAGGGCTTCGAAAATATCGGGGTTTAACAATGAGAAAATTTACCTCTCCCTAACCCGCCATTTTCTGTAAGGACAAAGGGCTCAGAATTCTTCAGCGGATAGCTTTTTGACGTCATATTGTCCTATGCAGGGGGTCTTCTGGCGGGAACTCGAATGCTCGAGCCAGATGTTTTCATCTAATGAATTATTAAAGCGTGTTCGAAGAATTTTTTTTCCGTTATAAATTCAGTATCAGAGTGATCGTTATTGCAAATTCTTGACACTATTTTCCACGTATTTCCAACACCACAAAGTGTAATATCGCGGATATAAAGACTTATTTGGAGCGCTTGAAGTTGAACGTTTGGTATGAACTGATGAACATTATTGATTTTCTTATTGTTTTTGTAATCGGGGTTTTTCTGCTTTTTCTATGCTTGTGATTGGACTCTTGAGCTTTTCAAATTCCAATAGAGCTGAATAAATATTTTTGTTTGTCCATTTGAATTATATTTGATAGTCTCCTTTAAGTCGTTATGGTGAATTGTTGTGTTCCATGGTGTAGTAACTATTACGAAAATACGGCAAGCGAAGGCGTCAGCTATCACCAAATACCCAGAGATAAAAGAATTGCAAAAGTTTGGAAAGAACGTTTTAGGAGATCTAACTTGCCTAAAACCGGTGCAGTTTGCAGTAAACACTTTCAACCTGAAGATTATGAAAGTTCGTACAGCCTCCGCGAGCAGCTTACCGGGCAGAAGGTCAAGCGACGGCTGAAAAAAGATGCAATCCCTTCTATCTTCGATTTCCCAACATCTGCACCAAATAAACGACCAAGAATGGCGAGTGAGAGACGTGCCCGGAAAAGTTCTAACAGAGAAGTAAGTAAAAAAGTTAAAATTTCCGGATTTTTTTGACTGATCATGAATTATCCTGCCTCAGCGACGTGTAATGATTGTGTGATAAACACATTTTGCCAGTAGTGTTTTCAGTGACACTTTGTTCAATCTTAAGATCTCCGATTACCCTTTATTTTTTTTCTATGTTTAAAGAATATATTCATGTTTAAAGGACTGGACAGGGATAGTTTTATCAATTCAATGCGGTTTTCCTCAGCGCACGGTTTTTTCTTGTTAAAAACTGGCGAATTAAAATTGAAACTTGTTTTCCGCCGAACTACATTTGATTAGATTTTGTAGAGTGTTTTATTTGACAGTTTGTTCAATGTTAAAATATCCGATTACCGCGCGCCAACATGCATGCCTTTTATTCTACAATAATCGTCAATATATTTATGTTTAAAGAATATATGCGTATTTAAAGGACTGGACAGTTTTAACAATTCAATGCGCTTTTCCTCAGTAAAAACTGGTGCATTAAAATTGAATTGAAACTTGTTTTCCGCCCAACTACATTTGATTAGATTTTGTTTTTATTTTTTTGGCGGTTTCAACTTTTCATCTCCTTTTCTTAATTATTAAAAATTCGTTATTTTTGGATTTTATTTTCAATGTTGTATGATTTCGTTGCATTTTCAATTGTTTCTTTGGTTTATTTACTTTTTTCGAAAATTCTTTTAAACAAATATGTCAACGCGTTACAAGATATTATTTTATCTGTGACTTAAATTCTTTGCTCTGTAAATTTAAAAACCCTCTTTCTTTCTTTAGACCCTTGACATTGCTCTGCAACTGGCAATAATACTGAGGCAGTGTTAACTGCAGTTGAAGTCGTCCAGGTTGAATCTGAAATCTCGATATCGGACAAATCTCTAGCTGGCAAAAAATGACAGTGCAACTCAATGCAATTTTGAAGCAAAACACAAAATCACTGCTACAGCTTCCACTCAGACAGATAGGGTTTTTTTCCAAGCTCCTCCCACATTCCCAAAGCCTATATCTTTTCATGCATCAACACAAATGGATGAAAACTTTTCAGTTGATAATTACAATATTTCTCATGACCACTCTTACTGTAAACAGCCTGTAATCCTACCTGTTATTAAAGAACATACCACCAAGGGCCCCAAAAGCAAACATTACCTTACTGATGAAATTGATACACTATCAGACTCTGGTGATGATGAAATTATAAATACTGATGATGATTATCATCCAGTCCATGACGATTCACTTTCCGAGTCTGAACATGAAGTTGAAACTGAAACACCAGTAACAGAGCAAAAATTTATTGTCTTCAAATCATGTTTGGAAAAATTGCTGAAATACTGCCCACAATGTGGTGGTGTTGTTACAGAAAGTAGTACTACTACCTTAGGAAGTATGGTGAAAGTTACATTAACCTGCCACAATGGACACATTATTCAATGGAACTCACAACCTCTACTAAAGCAGACACCAGCTGGCAATTTGCTTATTGCATCAGCAATTCTTTTTTCAGG
>JAOTRI020162172.1:0-19980 GCA_028564885.2 Zoanthus sanctaehelenae
CGTGTATCATAACCCAATATAGTGACCTTGCTCGCCATATGAGTTCCCGTGGCTCAGTGGTAGAGCGTCCGACTAGTGTACGGAAAGTCATGGGTTCGATTCCCATTTGGAGCTCAGATTTTTTTGTGAGTTCTTTGTCTCTGCATGTATTTGTACATATAATTTATTATAATGATCGTCCAGTTTATAATTATTGCAAAATTAATAGCAAAGTTGTTAAAAATTACAAAGGCAAGAATCCAATATGCAAGAAGCAATTTTTTTGAGGGTTGATGGGTTTATGAGACTGCTGTGCGAGCCGTTGTACTTTGTAACACCTGTCGCATGCAATAGATAAAATCGGGCTGGGAGAAGTTGGTACCTGAAGAAGAGCAGCAAGAGAAGAAGAAAAAGAGACCGGAAGTAACTTTTCCAAACATTAATTTAACTCAAGTTATACTTTGAAAAAAATCGTAATTGACTTGGTTTTTTTTGCGACATGACCATTAAAATGATAACATTTTATATATACAAAAACCCTCTTAACTTACACTTTAACGAGTATATTTCGGGATTATGATATCAATGTACTTATGATGGTTTGTTTGAGTATTTGTCATGCATTGCTCCAAACCAAGGCAATTTATTCAAAGATCCAACATTAACAACAATTTGTTTCAAAATTTTAATCTTACTTTAAAAATGTGACAGTTTCACATTGCATACATGCTTTTATTTGTAAGAACAACTTTATAAGAACGACGAGGCTCAAATTTGCTAAAATTGAAAAACAATTTAAGAACAATCTCAGAATGAGGCTCCGAATATCTTTGAAAATGTTTTGCATAAGTACTTTACGGAAACTCATGAATTAGCATAGCAATACAATATAAAAGACAATACATCTCACAGTGTTTCAAAAAGCGGCTGGGGATCATTGTTTTATTTGCGATGCCTTGATTGTTTTTATTTTGTTTCTCTTCAATTTGAGGTGCTAAAAATAAGAACAGAATTAAGAAAAAATTGAGAACGAAAATCTAAAAAAATTAAGAACATTTGGCCTCGGAAAAAATTACTGGTTCCTATGAAAGAAAGCTAGTGTGTGTTAGAGTGCTTGGTTTCTAGAAGTAGTTTGAAACAAGTCGTGCTTTTTTACTTTGATTCAGACGGACGCCGTACCTGTACCCGATGTACCGCTGGCCACACTGGAACGCCGTCTCGCAGCTGCAACAAGTGAGAAAAAGAGGGAAGAAATCAAGATTAAAATTGATAAACTATTGGAGGTGCTGTTACCCAACATTGTCACGCGTTGTTATATATACCCACTCTGTCTCGGTTCATTTTAAATATATATGTATTTAGTATCACCCAACTAGTGGACTATTGCAAATCCAGCATTTTGATTGGCTACGCTACTAGTGGTCTATTAGTAATAGTCATCGAGTAGCGAAATTCGCCAGTTTTGAAAACCGGTTATTGCTTTTTTGTTGTTGTTGTTGCCGGTTATCGCTTTTTCTGTCCAACTAGTTAGGTGATACTAAACCAATTAGACCTCTTGGCCTCAAGGACTACGAGTTTGAATAGTCCATTCGGCCGACGGCCTCATGGACTATTACTCGTAGTCCATTCGTCCTCGAGGTCTAATTGTTAAATATAAAGGGCTAAATAGTTGACGATGTTTAATCGATGCTCTCATCATATTATTAACTCTTTCAATCCCAGTTTTATTGTTAAATTCTCCCAAATTGTTCCTATACTTTCTATTGAACAAGCTTGAGAGAATTTTACTGTCAATCTTTTGTAGTTTGCTTTGTTTGATCAAGTCTGAGTTTCTCATTGCCAAATGTTTTATTTTGTATGTGTTATGAAAATGAATTATTAATTAAGAGAAAATGATAGTTACAATTTTACAGATTAAACACAAACTTTCGCACATATGGAAACCGTCTGGGTACTCAAGATGACGAGTAGTCACAAAATTGTAACAGCGAAATAATTTAGTCTCAAATGCGACACTATCGTTTTATGATTAACAGTTTGCCATTTGTGACTAAATTAAAAGATTATCACGAGGAGACCTTTTCCTCCCCTGGTCATCAATGTTAGTCAAAAAATTAGTTAATTATTGAGCATGAACGCCCTTTTGCTCAACTTTGTCAGGAGCATTATATAAAAATAAAAGAGTATTTAAAGACTTGAATAATTCATTTTTTATTGCTATAAGCTGGTTTCTTATGGTCATCAGGGATGGCCACACTCGCCAGGCAAGTTACAATGAATGAATGACCGTTAAATTTTGCTTGTGGTTTAAAAACGTTAATATACATATATTTGGCAGTGTTAAGTTAAAGTTTTTTAAGCGTGAATTTGTTTCTGTGTTGACATGGGCTGGCCAATTCATTACGTCTATTTAAGGAACATAAGTACTTTTTGCAAATGATTCTAAATTTCTTGCTAAGGCATAGATTACATTTTTTTGTGATGTTGTATTGTTGGCACTTTTTAAATATTTTTCACTTAATGCTATAAGGTTTCTTTTCGTCCTTTAATTTCCATATATATTTAGATAGTTCTGTTTCATTTCTTCATTTCTGTAGGTTTAGTGAGCATTTGTGGTTTCTGTATCTTTCATAGAAGTTTGTGGCTAGTCCTAAAATGTAATCTATGCCTTAGCGAAGAATGAATAGATGAACCCGTAGAAACAGCCTTACTTGAGCCAACTTTTAAAATGTTATCGTTTAATACGTTTTGAGATCTTTATATTAGATCTCTTAGTAGCTATTCATTTACCTTTTAGATGAGAACCAAGGTTATTGCCACAGCCGAACGTATCGCAGAAAAGGCCACGTTATCAAATAAAGCGATGAGGATGCGCGTTTTAAACAGCAAAGCCAACCCACGTGATTTCGAATGTTATGAACAAGCAGTCAGGCGCTATTCAGAACAGTGCTTTAATCTTAGCGAGGTAAGGGGAAAGAGCTCTGTGTAAGCATCAGCAGCGTTATTTGTAAGGATTAGATATTTTTCGGAATAGCTTTGTTCAAGCTAGGCAAAATCCCCTCCACATCCCAAAAGGATACTTTTGTCTGTGAAACCCCTGGCATTCGTTAAGTGATATTTTGCTCTTCACAGAATGGATACGCACTGCGACACGTCTATGTGCTCTCCAACTTGTGCGAGGAAAAAGTTCCTCTTTCAAGGTAAGTTTTATTATCCTCATTTTTTTCCTACCAATAAATAAATGAACTAGAAAAGCACTCAGAGAGGGCAGACCTCCTCCAAGCAATTGTAATCGCAATGTCACCGAAAAATCAATGTGATCTAGAATACAGGATTTCTTCCGGAACCCCGTTAAAATTTAATCAGTTCTTCCATGTTCCATTTCTTGCAACATCTGAAAATTTCATCGAAATCCGTCAATGATTTTTTGAGTCATGTTGCTAACTAACTTACAAGCACACAAACCTAGGCAATAACATAACCTCCTTGACGTAAGTAATGAATGAATGAATAAAGTTTTAAACGAATAAATACTTCCATTATTTCACGTCATTTGCAAAGGAAGTGGTCTGTTATTCTTCATAAGAAAATGAAAAAACTAATCAGTTTAGTTGCTCGTGGGCTCAGACCTTGTTGAATTTTCAGAGTCAGATTATGATCACTCAATGTCAGTCCACTTGCGGAGCCTGGGACTCGATCCGGGTTCGTAGAGGTGGAATGCGCAACCAATGAGAGCTAAGCCTACTGACTCCTACTCCTCTCGTAAATCAATGTGCACTTAACTACCGGCCCCAGGGAAAACAGTGAGTTTTGCATCCCTTCCCCCCCATCCCCCCGAAATCTCCATGTGCCCCAGTTGTCCAGTTTCAAGCTCCCCGATACTGCTGGATATAAAAAACGAAGGCGCAGGTTGCTCAGGCTAAGTCTCGAAGTGACGTTAAATATTCGCAAATTCCAACAAGAAGTTACTGAAGCTGAAAGTTTCGAATACTTCATAAAATTGTTGGAATTTTTGAATATTCAGCTCGAAATCGAGACTACGCCTGAGTAGCACGAGCCCTCGTTGTTTTTATCTAACGGTATTCTGGAGTTCGACTTCGACCGTAGATACTTTACATATGATTTTGCCAATAATCACGGGCATATTTTAGTGCCTTAATTACTACTACGGCCTTGTATTCTGATACCTACGTTGCGTTTAACTAGTTTCCCAGCTAGCTTTGCCACCTGATGCCCGTTTGAAGATAGGGATGAATTTTGTTTTAAAACTTCCATGTTACTCAAAAGGCCATACATATTTTACTATTTTAAGATTGTTTTAAAATTTTTTTGTTGGAACTGAAAGCATCGGTGGAGGAAATAGAAAAAAAATGTAGACACAGGCGGTACAGTTACAAGAAACCAAGGACGTGGTATCATGCACACACTTTAAATTTTTAAATATTGATTACCAACAAAATTTGATACTAGAAAGTGTTGAAATTCGTTTTTTGCTTAGCATTTTTTAAATACTTTTCATAGCGCCGAAAAGATCCCGCTGGGAGTGCTTGGGTGAAATAAAAAGCTATGAAAACCAATTTCACCAAAAATAGTCTGCCCTTAAAAGTCGATAAAGTAAAAATTTCCTGTTTTAGGAATTAACTAACTTAGGTTTTCGGATTATTTTTTGGTCTTTATACCTATAATGTAATGGTCATTAAAAAGACATCTATTTTAGCAATCTCGTGCAAAATAAATTCGAAACATGAGTATTTTCTTTAAAGCTACATGTATGGACGGTAAACCTTTGAAATTTTGTTTGCTGGGCGAGTACACTTAAGTTTCAAATTGAACTGGTATCGTTTATATTAGCTCATACATCAATTCACTTGTTAAATATTACATGATTTGTTGAGGATAACGTTAGAGTAATTGTTTTTTTTAACTGCAGAATTCTAAAGGCGATCAAGCAAGCTTGTCAAGAAATGTAGTTCAGTGCCATGCGTTACTCGCTGGAGATATGATTATATCATAAAAATAAAAGTTTACCTAAAGGGACAAACTACAGATGCTGCGAATAGTTTACCCCATGCATTTTTTACAGTTTTATCTAGTTTCATCCTTAGTTAAATTGTTTAAAAATTGTATTATGTAGATACTCTTTATAGTTTGATTTTGTCATCAATTTTAGATTCATGTATTTTATAGAAATATTTTAAATCTTTTTTTAAATAAATGCAAGGGCAAATATTTCATCCGGTTTTCTTTGGTGTGAAAAATTTACCCCCTCACTTGGGATTTCACTTCCACTATCGGGATCTTTCCCTCCCCTAAGAGCGAAATCATTGACTAGGGCCGTGGTAGGGATTTGGCCCCCATATCCCTTAGTCTCTTCCATTTTTCACCTATATGTACTTGCTTTTCTTGTTTTAATGGGGTTGTTTATATTGTAGGTCTTTCCTAATTAGGATGAAAGATTTTAAACTACATACGGTGGTGGGAGCAAATTCACTAAGAATCTCGTCTCCTTCCCCTCTTTCTCAACTTTTTATATTTGCCCACAGGAGGCCCAAGCTTACGTTTCGAGGCGATTTACTATAGCATATATATTATGTGCCACTCAATATAAATGTTCACTAATTTCTACCTTTAAATTTTTCCAAAATAAAATTCTTTGAAACTTACTACGTGTGTTGTTGAAGCTTTCGTTTAACCTCTGATAGAGTTTCAGCTGGTTTGGCCTTTTTCCTAGAACTGCATAATAAGAGTACTCTCTACAGCTTTGGCCTCCTGTGAGTTGCCATGTACTTTTTATATATATGTAACTATTTTTTGATGAAACTTTATTGATTAAAATCGAAATTGAGAAGGAGCTGGAGCTAAATCTAACTGTTAAAACAAACAAAATGGCAGCAAATAGAGAGATCTTTGGGATTTTACTCAATTTAGGAGAAATTTGTAGACTGCTAAACAGTCTCTTCCTTCGCCGGGAGATCGAGAATCCAAGCTCGTTCATCATATGGGAAACTGGGAAGAAAATTGGACGTGCGAACAGGAGCGAAAAGGAATGGGGGCGAGTGGCTGAACAGCGACTCACCCCATTCCTTTTTGCTCCCGTTTGCACGTCCATTTCCTCTTCTCAGTTTCCGATATGATGAACGAGCTTGGATTCTCGATCTCCCGGCGAACTGGAAGAGATTGTTTTGCAGTCTAAGAAATTTGTGGCAGCTTCGGGGTAAAATGGATAAAGATGGGGTTTTTTTAAAAACAAAACAATGGATAGTAGATGAGGTAAGGATAACTCTTTTTCAAAAATTCGTATCCCACGTTTCCTATCGACCGTGGGTAATTACAATTCCAATTCATACATGTCTACTTAATTGCATGGGTACCCTGTGGTTATTACGCACCTTCATTTTGATCTTGCTTGTTTTCACACTATTACAGAGCACCATGACAAAGTAGCAACCACTAAATTATATCAGCCAAATGCCTTGTGCTCCACCTTTTGTTCTCCTAGGCTAATTCACCAAGATTTGCATGTGTCAAGAATGCTAATAAAATGGTGTTTGGCCGTGACGGTTTAAGCAACACAATAGATTTCTATTCATGATCTTCCTTGCAAACGGAAGCTCTTTCTTGGAAGTTCGAAAATATAGTGGGTTCCACATTTTCCCCTATGTTATATTACTGTAAAAGGGCGAAACCATTTTTCTTGTTTGTCATTTGACAGATATGATCCTAAGTTAAAAATGACCGTGGGTGTTTTATGGCTATGCTATGCTAAAACCAGGGGGCATCGTTTTAAATACAGGGAACTCAGACAAGAAGTAAATGCTTATAAATCCTCTTTCTTTCCACGGACAATAAAAGTATGGAACACTCTGAGCGCTTCTACTGTTGAAGCCAGCACTCTTGCTGTGTTCAAAACAGAAATAGGAAAGTAACTAACTGTCAGCTTACCCCCCATTTCCAGATTACCTTTAGCCCTATATGGAAATTATTATAATTAAATGTAAATGTTTGTTGATAAAGTTGTATTTTTTGTAGCTAATTTGAACAGAAAGACAACAACCGAAATCAAAACTAAACGCCAACAATAAACTAAACGATATTTACAATAAAAACCGTAAGTAAATGAAGAATTTTATTAATGAAATCATTAGCGTATGCGAAACCACTCACAGTTTCAAGATGAAGTTAGAAGTGTAAAAACTTGGCACGAAAACGAAGTGTCTCGAGGCTTGCACGTGTCGGGCACGAAGTGCATTGCATTTAGGGTGTCTCATTGCGAAGTGTCCGGCAACCACACAATGAAATAGTTAACCTGCTTTGACTTCATATCTCTTTCCTTGTGAGCTAAAGTTTTCTTTACCCGATGTAAGGCATTTTTTTTTGTATTTGCTTGGTACTTGTGTACTTGGTACTTGGTACCTGCGTTTGGGGAACTTACCAGCTTCCGTTTTGTAAACAGATCTCTTAAACTTTTTTTCCCGTTAACTTGAATTTCCGCAATTATGTTGTTGTAATAAAAAATGAAGATCTCCAAAGAGCTTGTCTGGTTTAATATTTTGGTGTTATATTATATTTTTTTATCCAAGTTTTAGATTGATTTTTGCCTGTTGCTCTTACGCGCGCCTTTGTGTTAAGTGAAATTATGGGCAACTCGTTAATCTCTGTACCGATATGTGTTTTTTAAATTCATTACTCCAAATATACACTTATTTTCTTATAAGAACACGAGGCTAAAAATCGCAAAAAATTTAAGAAAATTTTAAGAACATGCTGAGGCTGAGAAAAGGTGAAGAACATTAATTTATGATGAAATCATTTATAAAATTTGCTTGGGCTTCTTGACTAAGTTTGCGTTGCAGATAACAATTTTACATCACAAGGTAAAATTGCAATTCTCAGGTTTAGTTATACCACATACGGTACATGTATTTTGTGTATTATTTATATTGTCTAAAATCAGTAAAGATATTTTAAGAACATGTCTAAGAACATTTGAGGCTGATATATCGAAAATATTTGAACTACTTTAGAAACGAGTATAAACGACTAAAAAAATGCTCCTAAACATATTTTTGTTATCTTCATTCGACTGTTTGATTCACCTTTACTTTAATAATGATATTGCTCTTAAATTTGCAGCTATCAGTGAAACAAAACTTTAACGCAAAGTCTTAAAAATACTATCTATCAAATCATCCTCAGTTGTTCTCGCGAAGAAACAAAACCTTAAAAGTACATTCCTCAAACTATGTAGAGATGTATTGGTGAAACGTTTTTATCCCCGCTTCTTGTTAAATACGTATACAGAATATTTGCCGACGCGACTAAGTAGGAGTGGATATTGAATAATTACTAACGAATGCTGGGTATTATAAATAAATAATGAATGTGAGTAATTAGGTCTGGAAAGGCAATAATAAATAGCGCGGTTATACTTTCATTTGTTTATGAATAATCAATATCCTAGAAAAATTTAAGAAGAAAAATTATAACCACGAACAAAACACACAAAGATTTATGAATAATAATCGAGGTCCAATTATTCAACTTCCCGAGAACAAGGAACTTGACGTCAATTAAGCAACTATGCATGACTGCCATGAGGAATTGAGAAGCAGGGGTTTCCCCCAACTTACTGACTGACCTTGACATTGGACTTTGGAGTGGTTTCTATTCCTTTTAAGAAGTGACTCATTTTAAGAAAACGCGACCCTTGAGCCACAGAGACAATTTAGGTATGAAACTAGTATACAGAGGATATTACACGGTGGCGCGAAGATGCGAGTTTTATTTTCGAGTGGTAAAATATTGCTTTTGCCACGAGAAAATAAAATTCATATCTTCAAGCCGCGCCGTGTGATGTTCTTTTTATTATGTAGACACGAGTCGTTTTTCAAGTAAAACACTCGTGTCTGTATAATAAATACGTAATATAATCTTCCTTACATGTACAAACTTATTGAAAAGAGTTTCTTTTGTTAACAAAAAAATGTAAGTACACCTGATAACTATATAATTTGGCATCACTCACTGATTATGTTATGTTTTCTGTAGCATCAAAATTCTCATTTAGTTTGAGAAAAACCTTCATAACCGTCTAAAGAAAAATATGTATTTTGAAAGATAGTAAAGAAGAGATCAAAAACGTGTAATTGTTTTTCTATAATTATTTATATAACATTTCTTTAATTTACTAAAACCCTAGCAAAACATATCCGAGTAGTCCGACAAATCGAGCATTGATATAACTTAAAGTTAAAGTTTGCGGCTCACGGGGTACTGCTTCCAAAACGAAATGGACGATTTTTACGATGGACGAGAAGGGTCACTTCAAAACTTCATACTTCAAACTTCTGGGTTCCATTTTTATCAATGTTTTCTTATTCTTTCTTCTCAGTTCTTCTTCGTTCTTTCTTATTTTTAAGTTTAAATTCTGGACTAATTCTGTTTAAGGTAGCTGACTAAAACAAAAATCCATTTTTAAACTTCATGATCAAAACTTCAAATTTCAGAGTTCAAACTTCAAACATCGAAACTCGTATACGTTCCACCTAGGTCTTTTTGACTTTAAGCCGCTTGAGTCGTCCTTTTAATGATCCGAGGCTCATGACGCGGTTGTGAATAAAAGCCAGCAGCCCCAGTATCTCGGCATAGCTGAAACCTTGATTGAAGTGCGAACAAATTTTGTTTAGGATATCATCTTCCCGATTTCGATTTACTGCCGGAGTATAGTCCGGCAAAACCGCAACGCAACCATGTGTCTAGCAATGAGAACAAAAACATCCATGCAGAGAAGCATTTTTTTCATCTTACCAAGGTAACTCGAGCTCAGAAAACAGAAAGTGAAACTGCTGACTAATGTTTTTTAAAAGTTTAAAGTTTGAAGTGGCCCTTCTCCTTAGTTACTATAAAAGACGTTTGTGCTATCTAACTCTGCATCCCGCAAACATTGATTTTAAGACTTTACCGCACTGCAGGCAACCCAGTAATGCTATTGCTTAGGGCCGGCAGTCTTACTATTCTTTAAGGCTGTCACCACCCATAAATTGCATGTAAGATACCGTTTTAATTTTAAGCGTTACTGTTGCTTTTGGTTAAAACAATCTGGCGAATTACCGATGCCAGCTCAGTTATAAAAGGCCTGTAAAATTGT
This sequence comes from Zoanthus sanctaehelenae, assembly GCA_028564885.2. Taxonomy (NCBI): domain Eukaryota; kingdom Metazoa; phylum Cnidaria; class Anthozoa; order Zoantharia; family Zoanthidae; genus Zoanthus; species Zoanthus sanctaehelenae. Next base: position 10,127 of record JAOTRI020162172.1, read on the forward strand.
CAAGCCCCGTCTTTTTTGTACAAAGGTAGACTTAACTTTGGATAAACTAAGAGTAAGAATTCTTATATAGTTTCAGAATCAAAGTAAAAACGAGAAGCCATTTCATTTTTGATCTTATTCAATATTTCGGTTGTTATCGAACAAAGCAACCATTTTCACTTATCTGAAAATGGTTGTTGGATGACAGCCGAAATATTATTAAATATCAAAAATGGAATGGCTTCTCCTTTTGACATTTATTCTACAATAAATATCAAATGTATTCTTTAATTTCCCTATAAGAGGAATCCCGGGCCTTTAAACTTGAAGTTAATCTATGAATCCTCAATGTCATTGAACGTTCTTGCTAATATAAACTTGATTATTGTCAAAACAGTCCAGTATAAAAATATAAGTGTATGGTAAGCTTTTAAATATTTCTTACCCCTCTGACTGAAGTGTTTTAATTTGCTGTTTAATGTTTAATGCTAAAATATTTGAAAGCTTTTTTCTTATTATTCGAGGTCAGGTTCTCAAAAACATAGCTGTCACTAGACCGTGCGTGTGCATGACGGCCCAATATGTTTATGAAAATGTGCTTGCTCGGCAATTTTTGTTAGGGTTTTCCCCAAGTCGCAAGAATGGTATTAATTTAAGAATTTACATGCAACTCTTTTTATAAGAATGTTATTGTTCGAACTAAAGCTCTGCTGGGTATTTTATTTTAAAAACTGATTGATTTTAGGCTAAAAATATTCTTACGATTGTTCTTAGTTTCCAGAATATTGGTGACATGGAATTTCTGTTTTTAAAATGACTGTGGTATAGCTAATTAAACCCTTTTGAACCTGAGAAGACCATAGAGCTGGCACTTATCTCAGGTTCTGTAGTGCAGATGCTGGTACTCATTTACCTACACCGAGAGGATGGAAAGTTGAGTTGGCTTAGGGCGGAAAAGAAGGCCAAACATACACAAATATTCAAATCTCGGCAAAGTGCCAGAATACGAATTGAACTGGGGACCTTGTGGCTGGAAGGCAGAGATCTTACCAGCTGCGCCAAGCATGTTCGCCCGACTGTGGTATAGAAGAGCTTCAAAAGCAATAGATTTGCTTGTATGGTTTTGCAACTTGGGTGGCAGTTGCATCACAAGTAATCAGCAATATTTTCTCAAATATGCTAAATTACATTCTTAGCAAAATCTAAGCCCCAGCATTATTCTTTAAATATTCATAAAATCTAAGAATTTTCCTTTATAGCAAAAAGAGTGTAATGTTCATGCTCACTGAATGTGTAAAGTGTTTGATTTGATGCCGTAAAATAAAAACCAGAAAAGAAGTCAGGCTTAACATAGCTGTTTCGCGAGTGTGCCACTGAAAGTGCAACTTCGCCACAGAAAAAAAACTGTTTTTGCATATTTTTAAAAGCATCACACTAAATTACAAAAGAAAAACCAATTTTTAGGTTTGATCCTGCATACAATAGAAAGGTTTAAACATATCAAAATATGTCAACGTTTGTGATCGGATGTACTTACAAAGACAATGATTCAGCTGTTCCAAAACCTCCGTATATGCATGGCACTGAGATGTTTTTTTTAAGGGATAAACCCCAGACTCTGTCCCATTCAAGTTCAAGCGAGGTGCTTATAACTTGCTGACAAGATGTTGTAAACATGTATAATGTTACAATAAATTTAAACATTGGTGATTAAGCAAATGTGTGTATTCATCTGGGCTTTAGCACCAAGCTTTGTCAGCTATAGGTTATAGTTTGAAAGAGAAATCTCTTAGTGGTCTTCCAACAATGCCTGCTGATGAAAAGTAATTTTGCTATTTTTAGCTGCATTCTAGTTTTGTTTATGGTTTAGATTTCTATCGTAGGATTCGGAGTTTATGCGGCACACAGCCGTATAAATATATATATAGATATATTATATATATTATGCTCAAACTTTTGCTTTTGAGCACTCTAAGGATTGGGTGGAGAGTTTCCTAATGAAACATTTACTATTTGAATTATGTATTACTCACTGCTCGCTGTTTGAGTACTCTGGTGACTCCACAATGCAATCCTACAATGTGTAACCGTACATCCTGAGCCCAAGTTCAGGAGCTGCCGTTAAGCCATTATGGTGGTAACCGGGAGGGCACATTGTATATTTATGCCAAATAAATATATAGATACTTTATTGTTCCCCTCAAGGCTTTTCGGCGATAAATGACCTCCTTTACTTTTTACCGGAAAACTATTATGAAACAGTTCTAACAGAAATGTCAAACTTTTGAGCAACTAAATTTAACAACTAGACAAGAATAAAATAGATATTTTTTATTTATGGTTAATACGTACTGTTTCTTTTCTTAATAAAGGCATTTTCAAAACATGCATTTCAAACTTAACCGGTTTCGTATGCTACTCAACATACATTTTCAAAAGTATGACCGTTACAATTTTTAAAAAACTATATATATTGTACAAATTGGGATCTGGAAAATGTCTAACCTTTCAAAATGTATGTTGAGTAACTTACGAAACCGGTTAAGTTTGAAATGGATGTTTTAAAAATGATTATCGTCGCTATTCTAGTGTGTGTCAACGTTATTCATTAGTTAAACTAAGATGGCCAAAGACCAAGAGTTTATTTAATAAAGGCATGTTTATTTTTAAATCTGATGAAGAGTTTTGACAATTTGTAATACTTTCTATATACTTTGAGGGACGGACGAAAATTTGCTGATGATGACAAAAAGTTAAAAAATTCAAATTAGCTGTTTATCGAAAGTAGAACACTTGCCTTACTAGGTCAAGGTGTTTTCCCTTGGTAAATAACCCATGAAGTCGCTAAAAAAGTTGTTGATGTACTACGGTAAAGAATTAATATCAAAAACCTATGTTTGGTGAGCTTTATTAATTATAACTTAAAATTGCGCAAGGGATGTTGTAAGCGACAAAATTAAAAGAGAAATAAAGTGCTGCTGCGATGCGTGGTTTGGCAATCAAATAACGTCAGCAGAATTTCCCATGTTTGGACGCAATTGAAATGACGGGGAATCCCCTATGGCCTAAGGCTCTAGAATGTTCTTTGTCTTAACGTATTTCCAGAAACCCCTTAGGACCTCCCCCTTTTAAAGCAAAAATGCTACGCACAGTCCGGGTGCTAATTGGTGAAACTTTAAAATTTTCTTATCTCATCATTGTAGAACAGAGATATATCTGGGAATTTCCAGCCTTGTCTACTGAAACGAGCAATTTTTATGTAACAATCATTACATAACAAAATTGACCGAATTTTGTATGACAATATATTTTCTGAGTAACTGGCATCAGTCTTAGTTTATACTGGTATAGCAATGAAATAAAAATGTCACATACAGAATTTTCTCATGTATACGAGACAACACATAAAGTTGGCATTTTTCATGCCATCTGTATGTCCCATTCTCCAATTGTTTTCATGATAAAGATTGCTTGTGCAGACGGGGCTTTGGTGCATGTGCACTAGATTGGTACTGATCGTGAATTGATTTTTTTAACATTTTTTATAGAGGTTCAACGACTCGGTTACTTAAGTTTGTATAAATATGAAAGCCAGTGTAATACTGCTCACTAAAAATGTCTACTGGTTTTGGTAAAAATCAAATTCACAAAAGAAGTCAGACTTGACAGCTGTTTCAAGAGTGGAAGTGAAAGAGCAACTTTGCCACAGATAAAAAAAAAGAACGGTTTTATTTCATTCTGCATATCAAAGCGCTGAACTATGAATTAAAAGAAAAAGTAGTTTCTTGATTTTGGCCATGCATACAGTGATACCTTTTATAATATATCAAAAATAATATGTCTACGTTTGGTAAGATTTTATTGAAAGACAATGGTCTCAGCTGTTCCTAAACTTGCATGTATATATATAGCAATGAGAGTAAAATTTTTGAAGGGTAAAGCAAACTCCAGAATTTTTCTCACCCTGCCCATTCAAGTTCAAGCGATGTGCCTACAACTTGATGACAAGATGTTCTACATAAGTCTAATGGCAATAAAGTCAAACATTGATATAACAGAATATAATGTCATAAAACATTTCAAATGCTGCCTCGGTGTTTCTGCAGGAATATTCTTGTTTATTTTTAAAAAAGAACAAAAAGTTTACACCGTAATGAAAAAGAATCTTATACCGACATTTTGGACTAAAGGAAGGGCTCCACTCGATATCTCGATGCAAGGATTCCAGTCCGAACTTCAGTATAAAATTCATTTTCATTGGTGTGTAAAATTTTGATTTATGCAGTGACAAATTATTGTACCTGTTTTGGCTAAGCCCGACCTTTATGGTCATCCCAACTAGGCTTGTTTCTTCAGGTAATACCTGCATTGTTTTCGAAAGGGGAATTCCCCTACTGGTCTTCAAGCATGTGAAAATTCATACGAACTTTGGTTGTAAGAGGGGGCTCCTCTTACCTATGTCCCAGAAAACCTATTAGTATTACTCAGTTCGGACTTTATACCGCTCGGCCGAGCTGTTTAGTTTTTAACTTGTTATGAAACAGACCAGAAATGTTAGAGTTTGAGAAACAAATTTATCTAAAAACAGAGTGAGTTTTGTTTTGTTTACGGTCAATTATGTTTCTTAACAATGGCGTGACGCGTGGGAAATTAAAGTTCTTGAGATACATTATATATTTTTAAACCTGATGAAGTTTTGACTTTCTAAAATTATTAGCGAAGTGATAAAAAATATCAGTTAATGACAACAAGTTAAAACATTCAATATTAGCTGTTTATCGAAAGCAAAACCATTGCCTTGCTGGTTGAGGTGTTTTCCCTCGGTAAATAACCCGTGAACTGAAAGCGCTAATTGTTAATGTAAAGAAAATCTTAATAATTTTAAATATCAAAAATTTAAGTTTTGTGTGAGCACTTTATTTTAAAATAGTGAATAAATATTGCAAAAGAGATGCTGTCACCGACAAAATTAAAGAAATGATAAGCTGTTGCAATGCGTGGTTTGTCTTTCAAAGTATGTCAGCAAAATTTCCCGTGGTAGTTAGTACGTGCTTTGCATTTGAAATGGCGGGGAATCCCCAAGTGCATTCTTGTCTAATAGAATTACTCCCAGAAACCCCCTCGGACCTACCCTGATTGATAAACCGAAAGTGCAATGCAGCGTCCTAGTGCTGATTGGTGGAGACTTGCGATTCTTTTATCTCATTGGTCAGTTAGACAAATCACGGGAATTTCCCTTTTTGGCTACACCAAACTATTTTTTCGACGGTCCGCCATTGCTTTTTCATTCTTATGTTGTGGTACAGTTTCAAAGGTGGAAGAGGAATAGTTGAGCTTTTCAAAGTATTATCGCTTGATATCGAATCAACCAAATTGAATAGAAAACATCAATAATTTGTTACAACAGTTTTTCCAGGATGGCGAACGAGTTGAAGGAAAGTAAATGCGAAGGAGAAATTTTAGTTCGCCGCGGATGCCCTACAACAGCAATGCTTGAGCGCGTCAAACAGAAAACGTCAGGAGAAATAATCCAGTGTGATTCAGGTTTTGGCGATGACTGTGAGCTTCGACTGTCAGAAGCACAGAGCAGCGATGCATTCGGTGATACATCAGAGCAAGAAGAACTTGAACAAATAAAAACACTCGAGGAGACGACGCGAAATTTGAGAATAGACTCGGTAAGGGATATTGAGGCTGCTGGAAATCGCCAGCCATCGGTAGACAGTAATAATTCGGAAAGAACTGAAGTCTCTCCTGCAGGAGGACATTTTCAGAGTTACGCAGCTAGTAATGATGCGAGATATCTGCTTGCTCCTTTGAGGGAAAAACTCTTTAGTCAAGATGAAGATGGAGACACGTAAGTCAAGAAAAATTGTTGCATAAAATAATATTAGTGGTTTAGTTGACTCTAAATTCCTACCCTTAGTCTGAACTGTCAGCTGTAGAGGAGAAATACAGTATAGTAGTGTGCAAAAAGTCTTTTTCAACCTATTGTTTTTATTCTTGGATTATAATTATAACGAGTTTGAAAACTGATGAAAATCTAAGAATATGCCAGGCCCATCTTTTTATTCGCCTCTTCTGCTTTTTGTATTTGTCTTCTTTCTAAAACAAAAAAACGTTAGTTTCTTGTGAATAGATATTAATTTTAACTTCAATATGTTCCTTGTTTGTAGGGCTCTTCATATTGCGGTAATTCATGGGCGACTGAAAGAAGTTGATATTATCATTAGCATTAGTCCTTGCAGTGAATGCCTCGATATATTCAATGACTTAAGACAGGTAAGGGCTTGTTCTCATACTTTGCGTTGTGTGAAAAAAAAACCCAAATGTTCTTGAAAGAAAAACATATTTGATCGTTAATGTTATTAAAAGCATTAACTTTCCTTCAAGGAAATTCACTTAAAAGACAAGAAGTCGTTTGTTTGGTGTAAAAATTTTAATTGATTTTAATTTTTATTTCGTTCTTAGACCCCACTTCATCTTGCCGTTATTACAAAAAGCCCGTTCATCGTTCGGAAATTGCTGTTAGCTGGAGCAAACATAGATTTAAGAGATCGAAATGGCAAAACAGCTCTTCATCTCGCCTGCGAGAGAGGAGACACAGCCTGTGTTCAAGAAATTACGAGACCGTTAATTGAGAAGGGTTCATACAGTGACGACATGAGAGAAAAATTACAAGCCATGTTGGATGCCAGAGATTATCAGGGTCAGTAATATTCATATTATCATGCTTTGTTCACTTGCTCGAGATCAAGTTTCAAAATGGGGGTTTACCCCAGTTCAAAGATCAGTTGGAGAAATACATATTTCATTGTTGATGTAAAAAAGAACTTCAAATAAATATCTACTGTATACAGGTATAACTAGAATACTGCTTAAAATAAAAATTAATCGCAGAATATTTACAGTTCAAAGCTCTTGTTTCATTTAAGGGTCATATTTGAGAAACGACTTGACTTTTGATCAAGCTCTTGTCTCTCCCTATATCATCCTTGTTCTCCTTGGGAGAATTAAGCTTTTCATTCAAATTCACTTACATTGTTTTTTGCACTAGACCCTCGAGTTGTGATTGCAGTCTAGAAAAACATCTTCAATTATTTTTCAAGTAGTATGAGTTTTTGAAAATAAACAATTTTTATCTTACAGGTTTCACAGCCCTTCACCTAGCAGTTAAAGCAAACTCCCAGTCAATTGTAGGAAATTTGATATTAATTGGTGCAGACATCGATTGCCAGGTAATCAGTTATTTTTTTTTTCCACATAGAAGTTTTTCTTACAAGAACAGTGAGGCTCAGAGACAGAGTGGTCAAAAACTAATTGTAGTTTGAAAATATTTTAAGCTCATGATGCAGGGTCTGAAAAGCAGGGCTCAAAAAAGCAGCCAGCTATCGGCGATGGCCGGCAGATTTTGGACCTTATTGGCGATTTTTGTTTCAACAACACAGTTGTATTGTACGGGTTACTTACGTTTATACCGTTTTGCAAACAGGATATTATACCTGACTACGAAAACAGCCGGCAAAAAATTTTGGACCAAACAAAAGAGCTTACAAAAGAAAACAAAATTTTAGAACGTTTTTTTGAACCCTGAAAAGAATGCATTTTTTGTGTTGAAACTTTACTGATTAATTTCAAACTGCTCACAGAAGTAAGAACAAATTAAAACTGAAGTAGCCAAAACAAGGAGACTTGGAAAAGCTTACAAGTTCTTATAAAAGTGTCTATACCAAAGTTGTCAAGTAATGGATTCTATTTCTTGTAGACACTTCTTTTTATTAGAAATAATGAATCAAAACATAATTAGGGTTTCCATAGAAACTAGCTTTAAAAAAGGAATTGGTAGGATAGAAATCAAAATATCATAACAGTTGTGTAATGTAATATATATAATCATTAAGTTGTTCAGGTGGAGTGCTAGGGACTGAGTTTCAAAAAAATGTGTTTATAAAAGACAAATTTGGGTTGAGATCATCTAATTATGCTTAGACTTAATTCTCTGAATGAAAATTTCGAAGAACAAGAACTTATGGTTTTGTAAGAAAATATAATTGCATTTTAAAAACACAAATTATTCTGATTGCAATGAATTGACAAAAGTTTACCATTGTTTTTACTAATTTTACCAAAAATGTTAAAATCTTTAAGTTACTGTATAAATATCATGACAACATTTTTGTTAATTAAGGGAACAATTCTAATTCAGCTATATAGCATATTAATATTATGTTAATGACATTCAATTATTATTAATTTTTCGATGTTCGGTGAACAACACATATTCTTCACAAAAATAGAGACAGTATGTGTGGTATCTTGATATGCAAGTTTTTAACATATTACAATTAATTAAAACTGCAATTATGATAAATACTTGTTACTGTAGGTGACTATTTTTAAAAACTGTCTAACCTCTTGCTTTGTTATGTCAGGATGGTACTAGTGGTCGCTCACCCCTTCATGTTGCTGTTGAGTTAAATAACTTTGGTTTGGTCAATTATCTGCTGTTCCATTGTAAAGCATTTGTCAATTCAGTAATGTTTGATGGCTGCACTCCCCTTCATGTTGCTGCTGGGCTTGGCTTAGAAAATCATGTTGCACTTTTACTTGCTGCTGGGGCTGACCCAAATGCTGATAACTATGAAGGGATAACCCCGCAGGAATATGCTACAGATGAGGTCAGTACTTATTAATATTAACTCCATTACATAAAAAAATAAGTATTACCAAGACTGTTAAAATTTGAAAGTGTATAATTATTCTCTTGAGGAGTGTTAAGCCTTGATTACATGTTGGATTTCAGCCTGGTCTAAGGTTTTGTCCCAGCTGTGTAGTTATATACTTCAACCTGGATCCTTTTTAAATGCTTGTGTATCTGAAATAAAGATTACACAAACCAATTTCCATTCTAGAAATACCAAGGCTAGGCCGAAGACATATCTTCCATCAGCAGTCGTAACTTCCTGAACATGATAGGTTTCACATTCTACAAGTTTTTCCCACGATTTCTTTATCTGTCTTGTATTTGATTGGTTTTGTTATGACTACCAATTTCAGAAGGCATAACTGTATGAATATGACCAAGTTTCATACAGCATATCTCCCATTTAAAATAGAATTGTTGTTATGAAAACATTAAGATTTGACAGTAATGTTGGCATCACTAAAAATCAAACTTATTAAAAGTCTTGTAACAAAAAGTTATTTTTGCAGAATACTAAGAAGCTATGGATTTTTTTTCTGTATATCCTAATAGTAATTTACAGTGATGGACAATTTCAAGTATTTGCCATGATAATATTCTTCCTTGTCATCTAAGAATTTATAATTGTTTGTATAATTTAGTTTTGTATAATAGAATATTAATCTAAAAAGCTTACATTAAGTTCTTTTTTTCTTTAAGGTTATCGAAATGCTGGAATTGTAGATGGCGCTGCTGCACTTGTCTAGTATAAAAACACTGTTAAAAGGATGCACTTCCAACAAGATGGATGTGCTTGGCTCGTTTGGTTCCGCTTTAAGTTTATACTCCATTGGGGAATTTATGATTTTTGAAGTTCATGGGTTAATATCTTGCACAGATTTTCAAATATGTACAGAAGTATGCCAATTAAAATTAATATGTTCAAGTTTAACGATTTACTGTACTTCAATCTATTTTAGACCATTATTTCTGGGTAATAATTTCAAGTGGTTTACCTATTTTTCTTTCCTACTCAACACAAAGTGGTTATGGTGTAACACAGAGGTTCGGTTCTTTGAGCTTGAAAGTTTCATTGTCATTTTTAAAAGTATCGGGATTTATTATCCAACTGCACGAATAACCGTACAAATAACACCATGAGAGGGTCTGGGGCGAGTACAAATATCCAGCC